>JAJPUD010000545.1:626720-645644 GCA_023553655.1 Myrmecobius fasciatus
AAGTCAGGAAGCTGCTCAAGCTCTCCCAGTTTCCCTTGAAAACTACATGAAATCAAATCTCTGAACAGAGTCTGATGAAATGAAACCACTCTCCAGCTCAAGACAGACTGAAAAATTTCAAGAAAGATCAGTCCCACTGGGATGAAAAGGATGTTCAACCCAGCTCAGACAGATTGTAGGTAATCTGGTGAGAGCACCTTAATCATACCAAATCAGTATCTAAGACCCTCAGTCCTGACTCAGTAGAGAGGGAAATTAGTGGAGCAGCTTCCATACCCTGCTCAAAGAGCAAACTCTGGGAAACCAGGCTGTTTCCTGAAAAGAGCAGGTAATGCTACCCCCTGCAAACACAAGGGACCCCTATGCTCAAAGCCAAGGCTTAGAGCTACACAGGAAGCTTAGGACAGTGCCCCCTATATTCCAGGAGCAGAGCTCCATCTTAAAAATAAAAAAGAGGAAATATGAAGAGAAAAGGAAAGAAAATAAGTAAGAAACCAAAAGAAGCTTGACTCCATAAAAACTACTATGGTGACGGGGTAAATCAAAACACCAACTCCAAGGAAAGTCTGAAGAAGAAATCTCAAACAGTGAGAAAAATTAGTCTCAAACTCAAAGAGGCTTCTTGAAATATTCATAAAAGATTTCAAAAGGCAAATAAGAGAGATAGAAGAAAAAATGAGAAAAAAAATGAAAGATATACATGAGAGAGTCAAGTTTGGAAAACGAAGGAAAAACATTGTCTGAAGAAAACAACTACATAAAATAGTAGAATAAACCAAATGGAAAAAGTGATACAAAAATAACTGAAGAAAATCACACATTAAAAACTTGAACAGGGCAAATGGAAGCTAATGACTTTGTGAGACAGCAAGAATCAGTCAAACAAACTACAAAGAATGAAACAATGGAGGAAAACATGAAATACTTCATTGGCAAAATAGACTGGAAAATAGATCCAGAATAGACAACTTAAAAATTATTGGCCTGCCTGAAGATCATGACAAAAAAAAAAAAAAGAGCTTGGATAGCATTCTATAGGAATCATTAAGGAAAACTGCCCAATATTCTAGAAACACAGAGGGAAATATTGATTTAAAGAATCTATCAATCAGCTTTGGAAAGAGAACCCACAACAAAAACTGTAAAGAACATTGCTGAGAAACTCCAAAACTAAAATCTCAAGGAAAAAATATTGCAAGCTGCCAGACAAAAACAATTCAAATATCAAAGTTCAACTGTCAGGATTACTCCAGATCTGGCAGCTTCTACAATAAAGGATTGAAGGGCCTGGAATAACATATTGTGGAAGGCAAAGAACTTGGCATTACAACCAAGAATTAATTACCCAGCAAGGGAGAAGCGATGAAGTTTCAATAAAGTAAGAAACTTTCAATCATTTCTATTAAACAGAAAATTCAAGAAATGTATAGAAAGGTAAAGTATAAATTATTTAAAGTTAAATTATTTATATCCCTATATGGAAAAATGATATGTAGAACTCTTGAGAACTATATCTGTCACTGGGACAGGCAGAGGGGAGCATCACATGGACTGAGGGTGTGTTTGTGAATTGAAAGAAAAAGACATTGATGGGTTGAAAATGTTCCATATTGGAAAAAAGAAGAAAGGGGAGGTATAACTTTTTCATGTGGACAACTGCTCCACATGAAAAAGTGCAAAAGACCTATTATAATCTAAGGAAAGAACAGTGCATTGTCTGAAGCTTTATTTCATCAGTTTTGTTTCTAAGAAAGAATAACTTAATCATTCAGTTGGGTGTAGAAGTTTATCTAACCTTAGAAAGAAATAGAAGGAGAAAGAGGAAAAGAAAAGGGAGGTTCAGGATAGAAGGGGGGCAGAAAAACTAGGGAAAAGGAAAGATAAGGAGTGAAGGGGTGATAGAAGCTAAGGTAGTTGGTGGGGTGGATTTAGAAAAACACTACTAAGAGAAGGGGGAGGGTTAGTAGGAGATGAGGGAGTGGGTGGAGTAAATAAAAAAAAATCACTGAGGACAGGATGGAAAGTTCTCTCTCTAATCTTTAAAAGATTAAATGGGTTAAAATAGGATGGAGGGAAATACAGAACTGGTAATGATAACTGTGAATGTAAATGGGATGAATTCTCACCTAAAACAAAAGCAAATAGCGGAGTGGATTAAAAAGCACAATCTTACAATATGTTATTTACAAGAAACATATTTGATGCAGAAAGACACATACAAAGTAAAGGTAAAAGTCTGGAACAGAATTTATTATGCTTCGACTGAAGTTAAAAAAAATGGGGTAGCAATTCTGATCTCAGATAAAGCAAAAGTAAAAATAGATCTTATTAAAAGAGATAAGGCAGGAAAGTATATCTTGATAAAGGGTACCATAAATAATGAAGCAGTAATGACATTAACTGTATATGCATGAAATGGTAGAGCAAGCAAATTCCTAGAGAAGATTTTAAGCCAATTACAGGAAGAAACAGACAGCAAAACTATTCCAGTGGCAGACTTCAACTTTTCCCTCTCAGAATCAGATAAATCTAACCACAAAATAAATAAGAAAGAAACAAGGAAAGTTAATGGGATCCTAGTAAACCTAGATATGGTAGACCTGCAGAAATTTGAATAAGGATAGAAAGTAAAACACTTTATTCAAGGTATATGGCACCTACACAAAACATTCTATATATCAGGGCATTAAAAACCTCACAATCAAATGCAGAAAGAAAAGAGTAAATACTTCCTTTTCAGATTTGCATTAATAAAGGAAATCCCTCCCTAGGAGTTACTTATACTGATGAAATCCCAAACCTGTTCAAAATAATAATAGCAATAATAACCATGTACATGCTATATAAATGTGTAGATTTGTGAGAAGAAACAGTTTTTAATTGCATGAAACTTTGAGAAAGTATCCAGAAATTAAATACAATTTGACATCCCAAGCTATCTAGAATTTCAGATTCAAGAAATCAGACTCACATTTTCTCTGACCTTTTTTCCCTATTCTCATATGAGGAAGAGACCAGCTATGACCTCTTATGAGATTCTTTTTTTTTTTTTTTTTTTTTATACCCCTTTAGAAAGACTAGCCAGTCAGGTAACCATTTGCAACAGTGATGCCATAACAAGCTCAAAGTAGGTGTCTGTAGAGTGTTAATGAAATTTTCTCAGACTCTGGAAAAACCATAAAGAAAAAGAAAAAAAAAATGCACACAGTTGTTACAGGATGTGAAGACAAGTCAGAAGGTAATGCTTGTTTCGCAATATGCTAACACACACACACACACACACACACACACACACACAGAGAGAGAGAGAGAGAGAGAGAGAGAGAGAGAGAGATTTCCTCTCTTATGCAAGAAGTAGTGGCTTCTAGTAAAAAATTCTGAATTATAGACTTGAATCCTGCCTCTTACACTTACTACCTGTGATCTGAAGTCTTAAATGACTTTTCAGATCTCTCTGTCTCAGTTTCTACATATGTAAAAATGGGAGAAATTGTCTATTCATCTCCTAAAGAAGGTAATTCTGAGAAAAGTAATTTATTGTTATTTTTCATTTTGCCCAAAGAGAAATACTTCATGCCATTTTTTCTCTGCTAAATGTCAAAGTAAAAATCAACATACAAAAGGACCATAATGCCTTAAAAGTCCAAAATCCCCCAACTTCCTGAAGCTTTTGGAGAGATGAAGCCACAGGTTTATTTAGACTTGGAAGAGAAAACATGCACAGTATATAGCTCTAACTATTGAATCCCTAAGAGTAGTCATTTTTTTTTTCTGTCAAGTTCCAAAGTTCATTATCTTTATGAAGCTTCTCAGCCTTTCAGATCAGGCAGTGAGGAAAATGTCACACTATATTCTTGCAAGCATTTTTTTTTTTTTACTATTAAGTGAAATAATGATCTTGGATGACATCAGCCTGACAGGTCTAGAGACTTATATGCTCTGATTAAGTGATGGAGAGGGCAGTATCGCTAGCATCTGGGCATGCTCCTCACTACCCAGATGTGCAGCAAAAGAGTCTCAGCAAAAGTACAGATTTGTCTCTTGTCTTTTCTGTTGAGTCATTGGAATACAGTACTAATTAGCGCCCACTGAGATAGAAGCTACTGATGCAGACTTAAACCTGATCTAAGATGGCCAGCTACAGCAGCAAAGGGCCATTAAGTTTCTTGGGCTCTCATTTCCCACTGCCTTAATCAACCCTCAAATCAAAGGATTCTGAAGTGATTGCCAGCCCCGCTATGCATTGCTTCTCTCCAAATGTTCATAATAGCTCCAAAACACAGTTACTTCTTGTGCTATTATCGCCATTATGACTGTGCTTTTCCATCCTCTGATATTTCACAATAGCCAGTGAGTAATAAGAGCTTCTACTTTGGTTAGAGAGGGATGAAATTTTGAGTCATAGCAATGCTGGAATATGTTTGAACAAATGATAGAAGGCTTGGGAGGAGAGAAGGGAAGGAATTAGAGTCTCTACCCTGTCCAAAATATAGATACATGAAATATCAATTAATTAAAAAGTGTATGTGTCATTATGTTCAAGGCACTTGTGTCAGGCTCTGGTAATATAGGAACAAAAATAAAAAAAAAAATCTACCCTCAAAGAGATTACATTTTAATAGGAAAAAACATTTATAATCTAATTATATACAAAATAAATTAATTAATTAATCACCAAGTATTTTGTTTTTTTAATAATTATTTTATGTTCCCCAATTAAATGTAAACATTATTAACAATCATTTTTAAAAATTTTTTAGTTTCAAATTCTTTCACTCTTTTCCTTCCCTCTTTTCTGAGATGATAAGCCATTTGCAAAGTTTTTGGGGGGTTTGGTTTTGGACTTTTTTGTTTGTTTGTATTTTACTATGTAAAAAAACATTGGTAGGTACTGAGATAAAAAGACAAAAATAAGGCACTCTGCTCTCCAGGGGATAACATTTTGTTGGTAAAGAAAATGTGTATACATATTAGTAAAAACAAGATGAATACACAGTCATTTCATTTGGAGAAACGGAGTTACTAGCAGTTAATGAAATTAGGAATAACCTCATGTAGATGAAGATGTTTAAAGAAAACTAGTTGCAAAGCCCTGTGTATATATTGTCTTTTGATGGGCACAACAGTTCTGTAAAGAAATATTTTCCTGTTTGTTTATTTTTCCCCCACAGGGATCCAGGTTGGTAACTAGGTACATAGTTTCATCTGTGTGGGGAACTCTTGATGGAAAAATTGAGTCAATTAATACAGATCAGCATCTCATATGCATCTTAGTGTCTTACAGAATTTACTGGAGTAACTAAAGTTAAATGATTTTCTAAATTATGTCAGGTTTTCCTTATTCCAAGGTTAAATCTATATTCAAGATAGCAACCACTATACAGCCTTGCCCAGAATGACACTATTACTAATTATAGCATGAGTGAATATTGATCATAGCTCACAGGTCTTCCTGGTTCTAGCTCTAGAACTTTACACTACTATATTACATGCTTCCCTAATCATTGAATGGCACATAGTATGAACACATGCATGTATATACACATGCTCACATGCACCAACACACAGACACACAGTCCAGAGATAACTCTTTATTTGTTTTTTATTAACAATTTTTATTTGCAAAACATATGCATAGGTAATTTTTCAACCTTGACCCTTGCAGAGCTTTCTATTACAAATTTTTCCCTCCTACCCCCCACCCCTCCCCTAGATGGTAATAACTCTTTTTTTTTTAGGAAGGTATCTCTACCTTCTCCCAATCTTTCATCACTTTAGGAAAACTAATGAGAAAATACCTGCTACCAATGCATATCAATAACTGTAAGTTATCTATCACAGAGGTATAGGGAGATGCTCAGAGAAGACTAGTACCTCTGATGTGAGGGCTGCTTTTCACTTTTGGTGTTCTCCTTGTCCTCGAGTCTCACCTGTGACCTCAAAAAGCTATAGCATGCATCATGGTACAATATCAATTAATCAAAAAGTTAACATAGCATTATGTTTGAGGCACTTGTGTCAGACTCTGGTAACATAGGAGCAAAAATGAAATAATATCCACCTTCAAGGAGATTATATTTTGGTAGGAAAAATAATATCTGAAATATAAGTATACAAAATAAGGCAGTCTCTGCCCTCAAGAAGATTACATTTTGTTGGTGAAGAAAATGTCTATACATAATAGTACAATATATATTGTAAAATCATCTTGGCAGATGGCCTTAATGATGTTGAGGGTAACCAAGGAGACTCAAACCCATTGATGATTCAGGGAGATGTATACCCCAATATTTAGAGACTCTTCCAGGCAGAACAGGTAGGTGGGAACAACTTGTTCCAAGGGCCATGAAGGAGGCTGAAGCAAGTGCAATAAAGTGCTTAGAACTTGGCCATATAAGCTGTCAAGATCACCTACTGCATCCTGGGCTTTTTCCTATTATCTTGAATTTTGTCCTGCCATTAGATTTTAATGACTGAAAGACATAGTGAGGCTGATGACTTTGTGCAACTCTACCTCTCTTAAATCCAATTCACATATAAGGCAAGGCATCACCTTGTGATGTCATTGCTCTTCTTTCAAAACAAAGGATAAACACATCTACCATAACAATCAATGTTTTTAAATTCAATTTGAATCTTGAAATTCCTGACTCTATCACCTTGAGAACTCATGGAAAGGAACTCAACCAGGGTCACATTCTATTTGTCATTGTAAGCAGCATTCCTACAAAGCTGAGAGAAATCAATTCTCTTTCAGTGTCTTTATAATAATTCATCAAGACTCTAAAATTTAGATATTGGCAGTAGGTGGGAAAACTTTTATTCCAAAAGGGAGAGTGCTGCTAAGTTTATGTCTTTAGAGATTTGGAACTCTAGCACTCCTTATTTTGTAGGGTGTCCAATTTGAAGCGAGTTCAGGGTTATTTTTGGAGGAGACACATGTGACTTGAAATGAGAATGAAGTGACACTTGTGACTAAGAACTAGGGGGGGGAAGTATCTGCTTTGAAAACAGGAGAGGTTTTTGCAAGTCTAATTACTTTTTAAAGGTTAATGAGAATGTCATGACATACTGATAAGGTCTATGGCAAGGCAGATATAGAAAGCTTCATGACATGTCTGAATGTGGCTTGGGCAAACAATGACTCCCAAGGGGTGACTTTATTGGTGGACACCCAGTTTTCCTCTTCAAAGCAGACAGTGCATAGTATTCTTGGAAGACATATTAAGGACACAGAATTTCAAAGCTATAAGAGACTTTGGAGACCTTTCAAGCCACTCAGAACTAAATAAGAACCCCTCTAATAAAGTAGTTGACAAGTCATTATCCACCACCTCCAATGAATGGAATCCAGTCTCCCCTCCTCCTTCCTAAAGCATTCCATTTCACTTGGAGATGACTTTAATTCTCTTTTTTCCCCTCAGGCAATTGGAGTTAAGTAATTTGTCCAGGATCACACAACTAGGAGGTGTTAAGTGTATGAGCCCATATTTGAACTCAAGTCCTCCTGAATTGAGGGCTGGTGCTCTATCCATTGTGCCAACTCACTGCCTTGATAAGTCTAATTCTTAAAACCTTGAATTAACATCAAGCCTAAATTTGCCTCTTGACAGCTTTGATGCATTGCTACTTTTCCTCTTCTCTGTGGCCGTAACAGAATAAGTTTAATATCTTTTGCATGTGACAGCTGTTCAGATACTTGAAAGTAGTTATCATGCCCTCCCTAAGTTTTTCCTTTATGCCTCTAGACATCACTAGTTCTTTAAGTTGATCCTCATCTAGCATCTGGTTGCCCTTCTCTAAAGGCTTTCTAATTGATGGATTTCTTCCTAAGCTGGATATACAGAAATGAATTCAAACTTCCAGGAATTCTCACCAAGGCAGAATTCAATGGCACTCATCTCCTGCCTGGATATTCGGTCTTTCAATGTAGCTGTTGATTGCATTAGCTTTTTTTTGCCCATTATATCATAGCTGTTGAACATAATGGTCTTATCTTCCAGCAAAACCTCTAGCTCTCACTTTGTAAACTATGGGTGTACAAATTGAAGAAGTGATATATTTCTTGTCCTAGATAGAAAGGAATTGTCAGTGTATTGCTTCTAGTCATTCTGCATCATTTATACAGTGTGCTGCCATCTGGATACAGTATCAGGCAAGTTCCCTATTATACAACAATGATCCTGATGTTTCCATCACAGCCCTTCTCTCAGTGGGTTAGGCCACCAACTATGGGATAACATGTAGGAACAATGTGGAGAGGGCTACTCTAACTTCTTAATGCAGGGTACTATTGCTTGGCATTGAATAGGGAATAACTATTCCTCTGAATTCTATCCAAATTCCATAATGTGTATCCAACCAGTCCTTGGCATACAGATTGCTTGCTTCTGCCCTCAATTTTGTCATTCCCAGCAAACAAAAGATTTCAATTCAATCAATTCATCCTTTATCCATTCATTTATTCATTATATTATAATTTATGGCACTCCTGTGGGGTGCCTGGAAATATAACAGGAGCTATGAGATGGAGATACACAGCCCAGAAAACACATGGTCTCCCCTCAGGGAGTTTATATTCTATTATAAACAAAAGACTATCCTTAGCTAAATTGTAGTTCAGAATAGGCTTCTTAAATGATAATATGTGCATCATGAATGAGAGAAAATATTATCACACTATAGCATACATTTTTTCTCTGAATATGACAGCTTTCTAAAATATACTAATCTTGGTAGGCTCTTGAAACATTAATTCAGTGTGACTCACTCTGTGACTAAAGAAGGGCATAAGAAACCTTCTACAGAAGTATATTCAGATGAACTGCACGTGGTCAAATGCCCAGCATTCATCTCAAAACAGTGAATGCTCTGCCATCTGGTGTGATTTGGGAAATAGGACATTTACTATGCATGTCTTGTGAGGAGAGGACACTTGTCCTAGCAATGAAGCCTTGAGATCACCAGGATGTTTATGTCCAGTATTAATGATGAGCCAAGTGGAAGGGGGACAGAGCTGCCAAATTATTATCCTATTCTTCTCTGAAAAACAACTATCAGTTCAGGCAGAAGTCCACTGATAAATTTGAATCAAGATCCACTAATAGATTACAGTCTCCTTATGAGGATGCTTGCCAAGTGTATATTGATATATTGTAATTAATTTGAACAAAATCAAATCCATTTGGCTTTAAACTTATTCTGGCTGTGATTTAATTCCCACCTCTACCCCAGTTATGCAAAAGGTACCTCTGAATCTCTGAAAATAATAGTCAATTGTATTGGAATGGCACCTAAAGGTCTAAAAATTGCTTTAAATATAATAACTCTGTGAGGTAGGTAAGGAGAATATTATTATCCTCATTTTACAAAGGAAGAAACAGAGATTCTGAAAAGATGACTCATAACATCCAGCTACTGTGTCCAAAATAGGATTTACACCCAAATAACCTTGCTCCAAAACCACCACTCTAAGAACTGCCATACCTTGCCTCTGTGATGAATGTCAGTCCTCACTGCATCACAAATGTACAAAGGTTTCAGTTATAGGAAAGCTTCCACAAATAAAATACAGGATGCCAGAATTCATTGTTCTATTAAAGCCCCTTCATGGCAACTCCAAGCATTATAATCATAAACTTTTGAGTCTCAGAGGAGGGAAAAACCTGCAATATAGAGATGTGGATAGAGAAATAAAACTTCCTTGAACTTCTTTCCCGTGGATTCATAGGAAATCAATAGCCTTGATGATAAATTAGAAAATGAAACCTTTTTTCAATTGGCTAATTGGAACTAGATGGGCAATGGTTTTAAGTCTGTAAAATCTATGAATTGCTTTTGGGGATAGAAATCACAAAACAGGATACATTTTGTGCAGTCAGCTTCATCAGTAAAAATGTTGCTAGCTTCACATCATAAAGAAGTGTCCATCTAGTGTAATGACTAACAAGTTATAAAATTTAATCAGCTCTCGCTGATATACATTGTGAGCTGACAGAAAGCAAAAGCTGGATTAGGGTTCAAGGGCCAAAAGGGCAAAAGAAAGATTCCCTAAAGCCCAAATGAATGAAATATTACTTTGCGTGGAATATCAGATTCATCAATAGATATAAAGAATCACACTTTCATAATCTCAGTCCAGCCAGTTAATCCTATCAGGCATCAGTATTGATTTACATTTCACATTTAACTTTCTTCACTTCTGTCAAATTTAATGCATGTTGATGCAGATATTGATTTCCTCAGAAAAAGGAAATTAACAGGACATTGTCCAATTTTGACCTTTACTTAATGAGCCATGTATGCATCAAAAGCTCTCCCAAATTTTCTGAGTTACAGAGCTTCAGAGACAATTTTCTGAAGTGAAAAAAAGAAGAAAATCAAACTTTTAATGATTTTAAAGTCTCATAATTACTATAGAGATTGTACTCTATAGAAATCCAAAAGAAGACAGCTCTTCCTCCATATTCCAAGCAATGAAAATTCTTCAGTGGCTCACAGTATGTGGAAAATGGGATACATCTACTTGTAATTCAAATACCATCTTTTACAAGACCCTGAGGGGAGTTTATTTAATAGAAATCCTGAATAAAACCTCTGGCTGGGTACCTTTGTGTCTAAAAATAAACCCCAGCACATGTTTGTTTAAAACCCTGCTACTGGAGAAAATTCTTCAGTTCATTTCTATTCTCTCTTCCTTTAAAAATCAGTAGCAGGACAATGAAATAAGTCACGTGTCTTTCTACTCATTGGCTACTTCTTGATTTTTTGTACTTTCTATCTTAAGTATGGGTTTTCTTTAGAGTTCTCATTTTGGTGCATGATGGCCTTTAAAATCAACACAACAGATGTCTGAGTTTTCTAAGTAAATATGCCTATAATCCCAGACAGAAACAGAGGGTTAAGGTATGGGATCGAATATTTCCCAAAGTCAGGTCCCAGAATTATATACTCTAAGGATATTTTTAGAAATTTCTATATTGATCAAATTGACAGAGCATCAAAAACTCCTCCAAACCCATGGGCCATTTTGCTAAAATACAGACATATTTTTGTTATATAAGAGGTTCACTTATAATGATGGGCTATAACAGGATTATGTACAAGATAGTCATAAATGGTTTAAACCAAGGCAAATAAATAGAACAAAACCACATTCATCAGGGCTGAGGATTTTTTTAAATACATTTGCATGATTGGTTTACCTTCTTCCTTAACTTTACTATAACATCATTGTTATGATCCATTATGGGAGAGAACATTTAAGTGTACTTCATTTGAATCAAATCCAGAACGAGAAATATCTAAATTTACATGGAAAGAAACTTCATAAAAATTAGTGGTCAAAAGGATCTTATAGGATGATTTGAATCAGCTTTTAGGCAGATAGAAAGGTGTTATTGTAAAGAAAAAAAAAGTAATACAATAATTCAACATTTATAAGGAACTATCATTACAGTACCAGGGAATAGGACACTCATCGTTACATCCATTTTACATATGAAAAAATTAATTTGTCCAATATCACAAAGCTAATAAGGGAAAGGGGGCAGGTGTGTAGTACAGTGGATAGAGTGGGTTTTAGGGGTTTTTTTAGTAAAAAAATAAATCATATTTTTGATTCATTAACCTTGCAGTCTACCAAAATTTCTCTATAATTTTTTCCAAAAAAATATTTTCTATTCATGCTTCCATTCCACATCAAGTTTTTTATGAACTTTCTTTTTCTGTTATCTTCATATGCTGTGCTTTTCAAATAAATGAATATACTAAATTGTTGTAGTCTTTGGTATCTAGACTGCTATCCTTGGCAAGGTGATTAAGGATTTCCTGGCTAAAAGGATCTCTATCCTCATCTGGCTTTCTCATTGTAGTAATTGCTTAATATAGGTTAATTTTTTCCAGGTGAAAGTAATAGTCAAGATTAATATAATTGCTCCTTTCCATTGTCTTTTCTTTGTTCCAGTAGAGGGGGAGGGACATTGACTCCTTTTTTTTTTTTTAGTAGGGGGGGTTTTATATTCTTCCAATTATGTATAATAATCTTATTTCTACTATTTCCTCTAAGTTGACATTTAATTTTATAATTGTTTTGATGATCTGACTCTATGTAGATAGTTGATAAGTGGCAGAATGAATAAAATGCCAGGTATGGAGTTAGGAAGACTCATCTTCCTGAGTTCAAATCCAATCTCAGGCATTTACTAGCTGTATGACTCTGAAAAAATCATTTAAATCCATTTACCTAAATTCCCTCATCTATAAAATGAGCTGGAAAAGGAAATAGCAGACTACAATTAATAGTTTTCTCAAGAAAACTCCAAAGGAAGTCACAAAGAGTTAGTCATGACACTTCATCTACTATACCATGCTGAGTCTACATTACTGATTTTGGCAAAGGGGAAAAAAAAAGAGAGAAATACTTACTCTCTGATGTTCTATCTGTCCATGGACTCTCTATTGCTAAATTTAATTTCTGGCCTATTCACAATAGAACTCTTTTCTTCTTAGCCAATTTTCATTAATATTACTTTAATGTTAAAATAATCTGATTGGTATTGCAGATATTATGCTGGAAGAAAACAGCCTTATATTCATCTGACAATTTTTAGGACTTTACTAAATAACTTTCTGTTAAATAAATTTATCATAATGCACACAAGCCTGAATTTACTTCCACTTTGCTTTTCAGCTTTATAAAAACATATGAGGACAGAACTTTTCTCTATAAGTGTCAGTCTCTATCCTGGATCCTACATATCTTTCCAGCAATTATATGTTATTATTTACTTTTCAAGTAGGTAAAGGGGGGGGGGGCAGATTTCCTGACAGTGAGATATTGCACATTCAAATCGATTACTGAGGGAGGTCATAGAATCCAGAGGTCTAAAATGAAACTGCCAACTAGTCACAAGTCTGGTATTGTATCAATGCAATCTTGCCTCAAGCCAAGGGAGTAAGCTAAATAACATAACCAGATCTTTTCTACTTCTAATGCTGCACAATTTTATTTTGAAAATTCATGAAGGATATATAAAATGCATCTAGAAATTATGAAATGTAATTATTTTATCTTAAAATAATGATACTAAATTGCAAAGCAACATTGTATAGTGGATTCAACTCTTCATTTTGCCCATGTTAGGTGGACAATCTAAAATGTTTCACGCAATTCTCCAGAACTTACCCATTAAGTCAAAGACTGGTAGCAAATTGTGTTGATAGAAGGATCTTTTGGCTCTAAACTTTGGACAAATAATTTTACTTTTCTAGGCCTCAGTGTCATTTCCAATTTTTTCAACATGCTTCTATGAATACAAGGATATTTCTTGTATTCATATAATAAAACATAGTTATAGGGTGTTTTCCCCCTACATGGAGTTCAAAGAGTATTAACAATGCAATATGTCCATGATAAATATATGTGGCACATATTATTTATATTTCAAGAAAAGAAAGGTTTTATTACTTGTAGAAAAAAGTCTATCACTTTTAATTTTCCAATCCATGCATACAAAAGGATTTTATATAACTAGTAAAAATATAACAATAAGATTTTAGAATTGGAATTAATCTGCTAAACTCACCTGGATTATTCTCCCATTTGGGGTTGACTTTCCACCTGCTAGAAGAAATGGAGAAATTAGGTTCACAACACTAGCATCTATGTGACCTCTCTGGTGATTTCACCTTTCAGTGAAGTATATCACATAAAGTATACTGTGGGAAACAACCCTCTTTGTATGCTATTGGTAGAAACCGTATCATTATCATATAAAAATACATCAAAGATTACTGGCATGAGAATTCCCTCCAGAAAACATACATCATCTATACTGTAACAATAAAATAATAATAAGTCCTAGAGAGTTGCCCTCAGTTGCAAAGAGGTTAACTAATATGTCTAATGTCACATAGCTAGCACAGAGCAAAGAGAAGACTTGAATCTGCATCTTCTTAATTTCCCATTCAGTATTGTATCCCCTAGCAAGCTGCTTCTCACTCTTTTCTCTTTTAAAACTATAAAAATGAGAATCTAGAAAGCAATTTTGTGAGCAGGATAAGGATCAAGAAAATCTGAATTCATTAAAAGGAACCTGGTTAAAATAAAATCTGGCAAAGCTGAAAACTTGAACAAATAAAGAATCCATTAATTCAGTATATGTAAATTATTGCTACTTTGACCATGAATTGAGATGGAAAAGTTAGTGGTCAAAAAATGTGGAATGGGATACTTATTTTCATATACACCAAATGTGTTCATTGCACTTGATTATATGTACTTATTATAAGAATTGGTGAAGTCTGTTGGTGGATGAGCAGAAGAGATTTTTTTTCAGGGAAAAAAAACATTTGATCTTTTTGCAGTGACAAGGAATTGTAAAAGTGGATTCCCATCAATTGGGCAATAGCTAAATAAGTAATGGTATATGAATGTCATGTAATATTACTGTTCTATAAGAAAGGAGGAGCAGTCTGATTTCAGAAAAGTTTGGAAAGATTTATATGAAGTGATCATGAGCGAAATGAGCAGAACTAAGAAAACATCATACATAGTAACAGCAAGATTATGTGATAATCAGAAGAGATAGAATTAGCTCTTCTCAACAATGCAGTGATCTAAGACAATTCCAATAGACATGGAAATTGCCATCCACATCCAGAGATAAAACAATGAACACTGAATGTGGATCAAAGCACAATATTTTTACCTTTTTTGTTTGGTTCCTGCTTATTTTTTCTTGTGTTTTTCCCTTTTGTTTGATTTTTCTTGCACAACATAACAATATGAAAATAGGTTTTGAAGTATTGTGCATGTATAACCTGTATCAGATTACTTGCTGTTTTGGGGAGGGGGAGAGGAAATATATGAGGGAAGGAAAAAAATGAATGTTGAAAACTGTCTTTACATGTATTTGGAAAAATAAAGCACAATTGAGAAAAAATAGAGAACTAATAACAAGAAAAGAAGAGAATAGTTGAGAGCTGGAGGGATCAATCAGATAAGAATCAGAAACTCAATTGGAGGCTCATCCCAAAGCATATATCTGACCATATTATGCTTCTAAATTCAAAAAGTTTTAGTGGCTATTTATTGTATCTAAGATAAAAAGAAAACTCCTATATTTGAGATTTATAGTCCCTCAGAATCTATCTTCAGCCTATCATACCAGACTGGTTTTACATTAGTCTCCCTCAAGTATTTGATATTCCCAACCAATCTGAGTTACTTGCTATTGCCTATATACAACATTTCTATCATCCAAACCTGAATTTTTTCATAATCTTTTCAATAGTCGGCAATCTTATCCCACCTTACTTCACCTCTTTTAACTGTAACATCTCATTAAAGGTTCAACTTATCCCTCAAATATTTAGTTCCAAACCTCATTATTTCCCAATTTTTTACATATATAATACAAAGTATATATGTTATATACATACATACATGTATATATATATATGTTTACATATATATAAAACAGTTATTTTTGTGTTTACATATATCTCCTCTTCCATAATAAAATGCAAGTTATTTAAAGGTAAAAGTCTATTGCATCTTTATTTTCTTTCATTTTTAATATCACTGGCAGTTAGCACAGTGTCTTATACATTGTAATACTCACTAAATGTTTATTGAGTAAATGGTGGGTAAAGTCTAAGAGGAACATGAGCTTGAATTACAAAGAGATATTTATCTAATAGTTCCTTTTTGGAAGAAATCAGTCAAGCACAAATAGACTTTTTTAGGAATGGTGCCTAATATGGAAGCCACAAGGTTATTGATGAGAACAGAATCATACCTGAAGGTGCAAACTTTCACTTAAGACCAAAACCACTTCATATCTACTGAATATGTTGGGACAGGAATGACTCAAAGAGGAGAGTGGGATTTTTAGTTACCTAAATTCATTGAAACTTCTAGGAAAACAAAGAAGACAACTCCATCATTTAGTGAGGGATTAGCTAAGACTCCAAGGACATCTGAAATCAAAGAGAAAAAATATCTTGTCCATTGAAAAACAGACAAAAGAAAAAAGGGCTTGGATCTTAACCCTAATGTATAACTATAATTAGTACATGGGATTTTGGGGAATTGTTCTCTTTTTTCTGTTTCACCAATTTTATTTTTTAAGGAGCTGTTAATCTTTTTTCATTTCACCAATTCTGTCTTTCAAAGAATGGTTTTCTTTTTCCATTTTACCAAATATATTTTTTAAGAAGTGATTTTTTCAGTATTTTTTTCCATTGTACCCAATCTATTTTTAAGGAGTTGTTTAAGAAGTGAAAGGAGTTCTTCAGAAAATTTCTGTGTTTTCTTTTCCAAACTCTCCTTCAAATCTTTCATTTCCTCTCCCCTTTGTCCTTCTAGATTTCTTTTAAAATCCTTTTTGAGGGTGGAGCCAAGATGGCAGAGTGAAAAGGTGACTCTCTGCGTCCTCCTCCGAAACTTCTCTCAAATCAACAATAAAATAAGCCTCTGAACTGATCTTCAAGTCAACGAATCAGGAAATATTTGGATACTGCTTGCAGATATCTCTGAAAAACTTCACATCAGGTTTGTCTAGCTCGAACAGAGGGATAAACAGAGGACTCCGGTGTCAGAGAACTCTGGTGGAGGCCGGAAATGAGGGTGGGACTCCGCTCAGCTCAGCTAAGACTGGCAAAAAACTCCAAACTCCAAATTCCAAACACCTGGAGTTTATCTGAGGCACTCGGGACACTCTGCCCTGATTGGGGGCAGGTGTTCTGGCAAACTTGCCTTGTTTAAGGAGTAATTCGGACTTAATTCTAGCCCCCACTGGCCCAGCACCTTAAATTAATTCACTGAAGCACCTCAGGGCAAAATCTTTAGCTGGCCGTTTCAGCCACCGTTTTTTTTTTCCCCTACCTTAAAGAGATATTCATGCTGTCTAAAAAAAAAAAAAAAAAAAAAAAAAAAATGAAGAGGCAAAAGAGAGTTCTCACCATAGACAGCTTTTATAAAGAGAAAGAGGAGGAGACCCCAGATCCAGAGGTTCCTTTAGACATAACTCCAGAGGAAATCAGCAAGAACCATCACTGGTTCCCGTTTCAAAAGGCCTTTCTGGAAGATTGCTTAAAGAACCTAATAAAAGAGCTGGAGGATAAATGGGAAAATAAATTGAAATTAGTGCAAGAAGGATACAATATCTTGCAAGAAGGATATGATGCCCTGCAAAAGAGATATGAAAAAGACACCAATCTATTGAAAAATAAAATTAGTGAAGTGGAAAAAGAGTGCAATGAACAAAAAAATTCAATTGGCCAGCTACAAATGGAGCTTAAAAAGGTAACTGAAGAAAACAATACTTTAAAAATAAGAATTGAACAAATGCAAGTGAATGACTCAATAAGACTTCAAGAATCAGTCAAACAAAAACAAAAAATTAAAAATTAGAAGAAAATATGAAATATCTCCTAGGAAAAACAACTGACTTGGAAAATAGATCTAGGAGAGACAATCTAAGGATTATTGGACTTCCTGAAAGCCATGATGAAAAAAAGAATCTAAACACTATCTTCCAGGAAATCCTGAAAGAAAACTGCCCCGAGATTGTAGAATCAAAGGCCAAAATCACCATTGAAAGAATTCACCGATCACCTCCTGAAAGTGACCCCAAAATTAAAACCCCAAGGAATATCGTGGCTAAATTTCAGGACTATAGCACCAAGGAAAAGATTCTGCTAGCAGCTAGAAAGAAACAATTCAAATACCGAGGATCAATAATTAGAATCACACAGGATCTGTCAGCCTCCACATTGAAGGATCGAAGGGCCTGGAACCAGATATTCCGAAGGGCAAAGGAACTTGGATTACAGCCAAGAATATCCTATCCAGCTAGAATGAGCATTATCCTCCAGGGAAGAAGATGGTCATTCAATGATATAGGTGAATTTCACCTATTTCTAATGAAAAGACCAGATCTGAACAAGACATCCAAACACAGAACTCAAGAGATGCATAAAAAGGTAAATAGGAAAGGACTCTTGAGAACTTTATTTCTACTAGGGGGATACTTAAAGTTGGGGGTATAATTAACTAGATATTACTTTGATAATATGAAAAAGAGAACTAGAGGGGGAAAGGTTGTCATACTGGGGAAAAGAGGGGAAAAGTGGTAAAAATAAGATCTAAAAAAAAAGGAGGTAAAACAAGGTAAAATCTCTTGAAGAGGCAAAGAAAACCTAATATAATTGAGAGAAAGAGGGGAGGGAATTGAGCATTGTGTAAATCTTATTCTCATCAGTTGCGCTATAAAGGTGTATATAAGACATTTGATTTCACATAGAAACTTGTCTGTTGCTAGAGGGAAGTGGGAGGGAAAGGAGGAAAAGAAAGGGATAAACTAATAGAAGGGAAAATAGAAGAATCAGGGGAAAGGAGTAAAAACAGGGGGAAGGGATCTAAAGGGTAGAGTATTGTTTGGAGGAGGGGATCATCAAAAGCGAAGTACTGAGGAGGGGGGAAGGGAGAAAGGGGAAAGGAAAGGGGAAAACATAACTTGGGTAAATAAGATGGCAGGAAATAAAGAATTAGTTATTCTATCTGTGAATGTGAATGGGATGAACTCTCCCATAAAGCGGGAGCAGATATCAGACTGGATTAAAAACCAGAATCCCACAATATGTTGTCTCCAAGAAACACATCTAAAACATAGTGACACATATAGGATGAAGGTAAAAGGCTGGAGCAGGACCTATTATGCTTCAGGTGAACAAAAAAAAGCAGGGGTAGCAATCCTTCTCTCAGATCAAGTAAAAGCCAAGATAGATCTAATCAAAAGAGATAAGGAAGGAAACTATATTTTATTAAAGGGTACCATAGATAATGTAGCAATATCTATACTAAATATATATGCACCAAATGCAATAGCACACAAATTCCTAGGGGAGAAATTAAGA
>JAJPUD010000545.1:650644-661815 GCA_023553655.1 Myrmecobius fasciatus
CCTCAGGGTTTGAGTTTTATTCTTCTTTGTCTCAATAATAACTATTTATGGTCAGAGCTCTTTTTCTTTTTCTGTTCCTTTTTAAATGTTGAGGTCAGCTTCCAGAGCACATGGGAGATTGTCTCGATCCTCCTCTACAGAACAACAGGAGTTTTACACTGCCCTGGGCCTGGTGGTGCTGCAGGCTTCCTTCCTGGGATGAGTGGGTTGGCTAAATCCCACCTGTTATGCTGGGATACAGGGGCTCAGTATTTGTCTTCTATTGTTGTGTTGGAGGTCTCACAATTAATCTGCTGCTCCACTGGCTTCTGAACCAAGACAGTATAGTCAATAATGTTGAATTTTGGTTAAGAGCTTCCCACTAGATTCCCTGGGTGGGGCCTCTCCATCCTAAGCCTCCCTGTTTATTCTCTGCCACTTTGGCTCCACCCCTGTGGATGGGATTTTGATGATGAATCTGGAAAGGAGATAGAAAGAAAAATGAGGTCAGAAAAGAAGAACTAAGAAAAGATAAATGCTATGAAGGCTTAGAAGACAAATAGGATTAAGGAGAGAATAGTGAACAGTGTCAAATGAAGCAGAGAGGGGAAGAAGCTATAAAGATTAAGATTAACTTCTCATTAGGATATTTGATAACTTTGGAATGAAAAGAAGAAAAATCAAATAATAAAAGGCTGAGAAGTCAAGATAATAGAGGAAATGGAAACTAAGAATAAATAATTTTTAGATATTTTGCTATGAAAGGTGGGAGAGATTTAGGACAATAAATTGAAGTAAGATTAAATGATATATATATATGTATATACAAATCTATATACATACATATATATGTGTGTACATAGCTATATGTATATATATGCATATACTTATATACAGTTTTAATAATGGAAGAAATATGGACATTTTATAGTAATCAAGAAATGAGTCACTAAATAGGGAGATCATGAGGGTTAGAGAGAATAAGAGAAATTTGGCAAAGAATATGAGATGAGAAGGGACCAAAAGTATTATCATTGAAAAAAAGAGATCATTTTATCAGTGAATGGAGCAAAAGAGGAGAGAATGGGAAATGTCAATTTACTGAAGAATCTCTTTGAATGGACTATTTTCGCACTGAAGTATTAGGGAGGTGTTTTTCTATGTCATCAGAGAAAAAGAAGAAGAAGGTTGAGAACTTCTTTTTAAACACTGAAGGAAATGGGTTTCCACATCTGATGGAAACAACTGATGAAAGAAGTGAGCCAGAGACGCAATTCCTCCACCCCTTGCTAACCAGTTATTCCTGGAGCAACACAAAGCTTGTACTGGGTTGGCTGAAAGAAACCTCGATCCTGACTTTCTACATAGTACTGAGATAAAAGTTTAGGTTGTAATGGACAGAATAAGTTCTGGCCTAGTATTGTGTCTGCTACAAACACCCAAAATTAGAGGATCGTGGAGACCTTAAAAGTAATTGGATGATTCACTGGCTAGAAAATAAGTTCTAGAGGACAAATTTAAGAATCGAGATTATTTAACCTAGGGAGAAGATTAAATGGTATTTATGTAATACATTTCATATAAACAAAGGGCCCTTTCCAGCTGTTATTCTCATTTCTATTGAAGATTTTTTTTTACCCAAAAAGAAAGGAAATGGACTTCCACTGAAGCATAAGGAATTTAGGTTGGAAACTATGAGAATATCCTGACAATGAAGGCTATTGAAACTGAAAGAAGTTACTAAAGAAATTTGTGGAATCCCTTCTCTAGATGTCATTTTTTTTAAAACAATGATATCTTTCCATGTGAAACAGTTAAACTGGTGTATGGGAAAGTAGACAAGATAAACTCATAAAACTCTAAGCTCAATATTTTCTATCTTTATATGATATCTTGTACTTGTGTTGGATTTTATACATTTTTATAAAGAGTTTTTTACATTTTTCTTATCTTTTCTACTCAGAAATATTTTCTCTTCAATCTTCTCAAAAGAACTGAGTTTAAGTTAAGGGTCTTCCATTTAATTGCTGGAGAACCTTAGGTAAATTACTTAATATGTTAAAACCCAAATTTCTTCATCTATAAAATGGAGATAATAATCTATATTACCTACTTTACATGGTTATAACTTTTTTAAATCTTATAAATCTATAAAAATGTACACTACTGGCTAAGAAATAGAGTAGTTGATCAGTGGCATAGGATAGGATCACAGGATAAACTAGGCAATAACTATAGCAATTTAGTGTTTGATAAACCCAAAGACCCCAGCTTTTGGGATAAGTACTCACCATTCGACAAGAACTGATGGGAAAATTGGAAACTAGCATGGAAGAAATTAGGGCTTGACCCACATCTAACACCACATACCAAGATTAGATCTAAATGGGTTCATGATTTGGATATAAAGAGTGATATTATAAGCAAATTAGAGAAACAGAGGATAGTTTACCTCTCAGACCTGTGGAAATGGAATAAATTTATATCCAAAGAAGAACTGGAACTCTTAATTGAACACCAGATAGATAATTTTGACTATATTAAGTTAAAAAGTTTTTGTACAAACAAAACTAATGCAAACAAGATTAGGAGGGAAGCAATAAATTGGTAAATCATCTTTACATTTAAAGGTTCTGATAAAGACCTCATTTCTAAAATATATAGAGAATTGTCTCATATTTATAAGAATTCAAGCCATTCTCCAATCGATAAATGGTCAAAGGATATGAACAGACAATTTTCAGATAATGAAATTAAAACTACTTCTAATCATATGAAAAGATGCTCCAAATCACTATTGATCAGAGAAATGCAAGTTAAGACAACTCTGAGGTACCACTACACACCTATCAGATTGGCTAAAAATGACAGGAAAAGATAATGATGAATGTTGGAGGGGATGTGGGAAAACTGGGACACTGATACATTGTTGGTGGAACTGTGAACGGATCCAATCATTCTGGAGAGCAATTTGGAGCTATGCTCAAAAAGTTATCAAACTGTGCATACCCTTTGACCCAGCAGTGTTTCTATTGGGCTTATATCCCAAAGAGATCTTAGAGGAGGGAAAGGGCCCCACATGTGTAAGAATGTTTGTGGCAGCTCTTTTTGTAGTGGCTAGAAACTGGAAACTGAATGGAGGCCCATCAATTGGAGAGTGGCTGAATAAATTATGGTATATGAATGTTATGGAATATTATTGCTCTATAAGAAACGACCAGCAGGACGATTTCAGAGAGGCCTGGAGAGACTTGCATGAACTGATGCTGAGTGAAATGAGCAGAACCAGGAGATCATTATACACGGCAACAACAATACTATATGATGATCAATTCTGATGGACATGGCTCTCTTCAACAATGAAATGTTTCAAACCACTTCCAATTCTTCAGTGAAGAAAGCCATATACACCCAGAGAGAGGGATATGAATGTGGACCCCAACATAACATTTTCATGCTCTTTATTGATGTTTCCTTGCATTGTGTTTCCTTTCTCTGATTTTTTTTCTTGTAGATACAATTTTTTTTGCACAACAATAGGTGTGGAAATATGCATACACATATTCGATTTGTCAAATATATTAACATAATTAACATGTAGTGGACTTCCTGCCTTCTAGAGGAGGGATGTAGACTGGGCGGGGGGGATTTATAACAGAAAGCTTTGTAAGGGTCAATGTTGAAGAATTACCCATACATATGTTTTGCAAATAAAAAGTTTTAATAAAAAAATGCACAATATCTAACGTAAGAGTATTAAGAAGCCCAACTGTATTTTACTTACAAATTTCTAAAAAACAAGAACCTCCAAACCCAGGTAGTCATTGAGAGAGGTCCCCCAGGTACTCCAGAAATAAAATCTTTTTATCTTCATCTTCATATAATGTATCAACATATGCAAAGCAATTATACATATTGTGTCATTTGGTCCTAATAAAAACCTTGTGAGGTAGGTTCCATACTTATTTCCATTTTTAAAGATGTAGAAACAAATGTTCAGAGAACTTGTCTTTTCCCAGGATCACACAGCTATTAAGTGTAAGAAGTAAGATGCAAAACCAGGTGTTCTGGTTCATGCTCAAGTTCAATGCTCTTTATATTTCCCCTTGTTGCCTTGTATCATTCATTATATCACCCAAACAGAGTACTGTGAAGGTCAAAGTTTCACTCCTTATGTGTTCTTTAAGAAAAGGAAAATTCTGTTTGAACAGGTGATTTGCCAACAACAACAACAAAAATAAATGAAAATATCTTTTTTGCTTCTCAAATCTCATCATTATATCACCTAAGTCTATTTCTGGATTCAAGAAGCTTCCATTAATATTTTGCAAGATTTTTCCATGCCGCTATTGTTAGGTAGCATCACAAGCCAATGTCGGGAATTCCTCGATCCAAAGTAATTCCTCTCACCTTGATCCCTTTGACTGGACTTTAATAAATCAGGAGACAAGGTTAGAAGACAAAATTTTAATTAATATCAGTCTTTAGGCAATTGTCAGATGACTAGCAACTTCACAGGAAAAAAAAAAAAAGAGACAGCCAGTCTTGGAGTTAGTTATATCTGACTCTTTCTGACCCCATTTACAGTTTATTTTGCAAAAATACTGGAGTGGTTTGCCATTTCCTTCTCCAGCTCATTTTACAAATGAGGAACTGAGGCAAACTTTGACTTGATCAGGGTCATACAGCTAGTATGTATCTGAGGTTGGATTTGAACTTGTATCTTCCTGATTCCAAGCCCAGGGCTCTATCTACTGTGCACTAGATAGAAGATGGTGAGGTAAAAGATTTAATTTAAGAAAGTTTGAGATGTTCAGGAAAAAAAATGAGCTATAATAGAGGGCAGAGGGGTCCTCATGACTAGATTTAGTTAAAGATAGGTTAGATGTTTATTGATTGGAGATGTTGCAGAAAGGATGCTTATTCTGTAATATCTTGAAATAGGCTCTCAAGTCCTGTCCACTTCTAAGATTCTATGAACAAAATGGCTAACAATATTAATATTGAATCACAAACCCTAATGCCATAACAATGAAATTCATCTTTTGTGTCTTAATCAGCCAACAAGCATTTAGTAAGCACTAAATATGTGTCAGACACTCTACTAAGTGCTAAGAATGCAAAGAAAAACAAAAGCATGATCCCTATACTCAAGAAGTTTACATTCTAATAGAGGAGACATAATGAAAATAACATACATATATATGTGTATATATACATATTTGCATATATATATATGTGATATTCAAGGAGACAAAATGAAAATAACTTTGTAATAGTGTAAATAATGAAGGATATAAGATTTGTGTATATAAAGTAAATATAGGCAAGTAAATATAGTATAAATAGAAGGAAGATACAAACCAATGGGGAAGAGAGAAAAACCTGGCCTAAAATAAAATGACCAAAGGGACTTGAACTTTCCAAAGATTTACAAAAGAAGGGAGGAAATCATAAAATAAGTAATCACAGTAAGGAAGAGGACATTAGAAATCATCATAAGGGACTAAACTAAATGGAAGGGTCATTGTAAGAAGACCTATAGCTCATTTTCAAGGATGGGCATGATTGGGCTGGATGGACTCTCCATTGCTGATTAAGTAATAGCCAAAAGAAAAAGCAATGGGACTTTCCTTCTCTTCCCTCATACCAAGGAAGATCTGAATGTTTTACTAGTCATTCTCACTTACCCCATCTTCTCTTTCTCCCTGGTAGAGGAGGTGACAAGTAGTTATGAATGTATGGGTGGAAGGAGAGGAGGAGATCTGTTAAATATGGAGCTTTTCCCCTATTGATAAAAAGGAGAGCAGAACTTCACTTTTAGAACTAAAAGATTTGTTCTACTGAACTGTGCATTGATCTGAGGATCAAAGTGGAGAACCTTTACAATCAAATACACTAAGTATCCCCTGAATTTATTCTCTTTATCCATGGAAGTCTAACAATAGTAGCAGGGAGAAAAGTCAAAAGCCAGTAGCCCAAGACTACTTCGGTGGCTGAATCTTCCTCATTTCCAAAGAAATCTAAACTCCTAAGAGAAAAAGAAGGAAAATGAAGAATCCTAGAAAAATGGTTTCTATTGACCACATGAAGTTTGCAATTTGACATTTGCCCTCATAATAAGCCAGCTGCCTTATGAATAACTTGCTCACAAATTCCCCCCAATATACATTACATACTTCTCCTTTATTTGATATTATCTTTTAACCAACAACAACATAACCATATGCTATCCTGGCTCTCCAATTTGGCAGCTTGTGATGGTCAAACAAGAATTGTGGCTTCCTTCCCTTTGGAATTCTAATAAATCCTCAAGAGATGTAGCCAAAACGTCAAGGCCAGATGGCTTTAGAGATGATGTATGTAACGATTCTGCTGTCATTAAGTCATCCTGGATGGAACACCTTTGCACTGTGTCCATATGATACTGCCAACCCTCTCCTCTGAGTTCTGGGCTTCATATAATAGGTCCCATGACTTCAGTTATACTAGGAGTAACATCTTAACCCAACTCAAGAATTCCTAAAAAGATTAATTTGTGATTTTAAAAAAGAAACAAAAATGAGAATATGTACAAATAGCACAGCTTTTAGAATAGAGTTTTGCTTATGTGAATGAAACCAGGTGAATAAGTATTAAGATGTTATATCACTGCTAATTCAATAGGACTAGCTTCTATAATAAAATGAGTTGAATAATTTAAAAAATCTCGGAAATCTGGCTGCTCAGTCTCTAATAATTTGCTTTGGAACATTCTTAGTATTTTGCACCATTCTTTAAACTTGACCATTTGCTTACAATCAGTAAGTTACAATAGTAAGATAGTAAGAGCTAGATAAGTTTCTTATCCACAAACTGTTTAAACTAAGTAAGGAAAA
The DNA here is from genome assembly GCA_023553655.1 of Myrmecobius fasciatus. Taxonomy (NCBI): domain Eukaryota; kingdom Metazoa; phylum Chordata; class Mammalia; order Dasyuromorphia; family Myrmecobiidae; genus Myrmecobius; species Myrmecobius fasciatus. The sequence goes on from JAJPUD010000545.1 coordinate 657,502, forward strand.
TGAATATCTATTATGAAAAAAATAGACTGGCAAGTGATATATATGTATATATAGATACAGATATAGATAGATACATATGAGAGAGAAAAAAAAAAAACTTGCACAGAATTATAATCTGGAAGGAGAGGGTTGAGACAGGTATAAGAATAATTTGAGCCATTTTGAGGAGCCTTCCACAATAAAGAAGCTCATTGCTTGTAATGGTCCTGCAAAATCAATATAGATAAATGACTAAGGCATCTTGGTCATGTCTCATGGAAAAATAAGTGCTTCTGGCACATCATATTGATCAGCCTAAATTGTTGTATTTCTTTATGGGTTTTTTTAATAGTAGAAACAATTTCAAGACTTCAATGTTTTTATAGAAATAGTTTCTGGATATACAATATATGACATAGGCAAGAAAATATAATGGTGATCCATAATGAACACTTTATTAAATAAAACTGAAATTTTTCACATGAAAATGATTCCTTATGAGCAGTTAACTCATATTTGTAGTTTTAGTGTCTCAGGTAGATTCTATATTGGACTTGCACTCCACTCTCAATTTAAAATACGTCAAATTTTAGCAAATACGAGGACTCTAAAGAGATAGGGCAGTTATTTGCAATGTTTGTTTTGCATTACATCAAAATGTTCAGTGGTGGTCCAACACTCTGGAGTGTGTATTATCAAGTGACTCTGTGCGTCAATATACATTTTACTTTTTTTGCCTAAAGAGGAATGTGTTTTTCCCAGTAGAATGTAAGTTCCTTAAAGGAAAAGATATTTTCATTTTTTGATACTAAGAACTAAATAAATGCTGTTCATTGATTAATAAGCACTGAACAAAAGATTGCAGAAAAGAACTGCATCTGTGAAAACATAAATGAGCGTATAAGTTAATCCTTGAAAAAAAAAAAATCCCCAAAGAGTCTTCTTTTTTTAAAAAACTTTTTTATTTGCAAAACATATGTGTGGGTAATTCTTCAACAATGACCCTTACAAAGCTTTCCATTACAAATGTTTCCCCCCTAGTCCCTACCCCTCCCCTAGATGGCAGGAAATCTACTACATGTTTATTATGTTAAAATACTTGACAAATCAAATATATGTATACATATTTCCATACATCATTGTAGTGCAAGAAAAATTTTATCTGCAAGAAAAAAAAAATCAGAGAAAGGAAACACAATGCAAGCAAACATCATTAGAGAGCATGAAAATGTTACGTTGTGGTCCACATTTCATACCCTCTCTCTGGGTGTGTATGGCTTTCTTCACTGAACAACTGGAATTGGTCTGAATTATCTCATTGTTGAAGAGAGTCATGTCCATCAGAATTGATCATCATATAGTCTTGTTGTTGCCATGTATAATGATCTCCTGGTTCTGCTCATTTCACTCAGCATCAATCCATGCACGTCTCTCCAGACTTCTCTGAAATCATCCTGCTGGTCGTTTCTTACAGAACAATAATATTCCATAACATTCATATACCATAATTTGTTCAGCCACTCTCCAATTGATGGGCATCCATTCAGTTTCCAGTTTCTAGCCACCACAAAAAGAGCTGCCACAAACATTCTTGCACATGTGGGGCCCTTTCCTTCTTTTATGATTTCTTTGGGATATAAGCCCAATAGAAACACTGCTGGGTCAAAGGGTATACAGAGTTTGATAACTTTTTGAGCATAGTTCCTTATTGCTCTCCATAATGGTTGGATCTGTTCACAGTTCCACCAATAATGTATCAGAGTCCCAGTTTTCCCACATCCCCTCCAGCATTCATCATTATCTTTTGATGACATCTTAGCCAATCTGACAGGTGTGTAGTAGTACCTCAGAGTTGTCTTAATTTGCATTTCTCTGGTCAATAGTAATTTGGAGCACCTTTTCATATGACTAGAAATAGTTCCCCAAAGAGTCTTAATGGCATGCAGAAGTTGTAGTGGATTCAGAGGTAGGTAAGGTATTTCTTGGAAACCAAAATAGCTACCAAGGAATGTGGGTGGCTGTTGGGTTGGGTTTTATTGATATATGTTTAAGAAAACAATCTCATTAAAATAATAACAATAATAATAATAAATAATAATGATAATAATTTCATTAAAAGTTTTCCTATAAATTCTTTAAATCTAGACAATCAACAGAACAACAAATCAAACCATGATCTACAGTTATTTGCTAATTTTCAAGGCTCAAATGTTCACATTGAAAATCGAAAAATTGTTTCTTATGTGCCAGTTGCAACTGGCTAACCCTTGCATTTTAGTTTGCATTTTATGTAAATTTAATGAAGGCACTTCATTGATTTAATATATATTACTTTGGATAGGGTAAGTGTCAGAAACACTAATTTGGTAACCTAAGAAAGCAACACTGGACACTATTTTTTTTTTCATTTTTTAAAATCAAGTTCTATTTCTTCAATTACCAAGAATTTTTCTCCCTCCTACCTCTCCTCTCACTAGAAAAAGAAAAACAAAACCCTTATAACAAATATTCACATTCAAGCAAAACACATTCTCCTATCAATGATATCCAGAAATGTCTGTTTCATTATGCACATTTATAAAATCCATCACCTCTCATTCACATTTCACTTTTTTTCCTTTGAGATCTGTTGAATAAATAAGACAGAGATATGGAGAGACAAAGAGAGACAGAGACAGAGACAATTAATTCAATGATCACCTGAAATTCTAAAAAGCAGAGTTACTGTGAAGTACTGGCAATTCCAAAGCAACAAAAAGCAGTAACTTAAATGAAGAGTTGCCATTTGATTTTCTCCACTAATACCTTTAATGATTAGATAGTGTTAAGTTTGAGCAAGGGCAAGTTTTAGATATTTTCCTTCAGCAAGCACAGCAAGAAACTTAAATGTCTGCAAGCACTGGCTGACTATGAATATCTTGGCAGTCTTATTGTAATTGCAACAGTATCAATAGACCATTGAGTTTTACTCCAATCCAATCCAAAATACATTTATTAGAAATCTGCTTTACACTATGTGCAATGCTCTATACTAGATACTTTCTTAGGAATTTCAAAAACAAAGTGAAAAATGGTCCTTGCCTCTAAGAACTTTAGAATCTATGAACCTACACAATGATTAAACAAGTAAGCATATAAAAGATAATTTGAGAAGTGATAGAATGTGGAGAAGTATAGGAATTCAGAAACATTTCCCATAGAAGGAGACCTATAAATTGTGCATTGAAGGAAACTAGGGATTTTATAAAGTAATGATAAGGAGAGATTGCATTCCATGAATGAGGAACAGACATGAATGGAAACAGGAGATGGAATAAGGATTGGCAAATAGAACAATTGGATAGAGTATGGAATTAAAGAAAGGAAATTATGTATATCAAGACTAAAAAGTTAGACCTTTAAATATAAAGTTGATGATTTCACATTTCATCATAGAAATGAAAAGGAAAGGCTAAAGTTTTCTGAGCAGGAAAGAGACATGGGAAGATTGTGTTTTTATTTTGGAAGGTATATGGAAAATAGATTAAACAGGGAAGTGACAGAATTGGAAACATCATTTGTTTAATAAATGCTTATTGACTTCTAAATATGCTACAAATTAAATGTATTTCAAGGATGGATACATTCAGATTACTGATATGATTTAGGATATTTAGATGAAGCGTACCTTGTTTGATTCCATCCCCAATGCTAGCTCTGCTGGAAATTTGTGACCAGATATTATGAACAGATGCCCCTGAATGTTATTCTAATGGAATTTTTATCTCCTTTTTCCTTGAAATTCCCTTTTCTTGCAGATTGGTGTTCCATGTCCTTGTTTCCAATAAAAAAAAAAATGGATAACCTACAGCTTAAAAAGAGTTAGTAGTCTTCAAATATTCTGTACATATGCTGAATGCAAGAATCATAAATTCAGGTTTGAAAGTGATTTCAGATATCTTTTAGAAATCGCTCTTTCTGCAGGGAGCCAATCAACTATCATTTAGGAAGTACATAGCAAGTATAGGGATAGTCCCTGGGGATGAGGTAAACCCAGGGTGCAAAGATGTTATGATTTGCCAAAAGTCACATAAGTTGTAAATGGTGGAGCCAGAATTTGAACTCAAGTTGTGTACCTTTGATATTCATCCTTCTTCTGTCTCTCCAACCTTCCCTAGAATGTACATTTCCTACATTCCATTTAGTTAATTGCACTAGAAAAAAAAAAAAGTTTAATGTCTGAATGTTTTGGATAACATTTATCTTAGAAATTGTTCTTTTAATTTCTGTGTCATGTAATAAAGCAGCCTCTTGATCTGCGTCCTTATCTTGTACCATTTTGCAAAGTCAAATTTG
>JAJPUD010000546.1:0-49688 GCA_023553655.1 Myrmecobius fasciatus
TGTAATGGAAAGCTTTGTAAAGATCAATTCTGGGGAACTACCCATACATATGTCATACAAATAAAAAGCTTTAATAAAAAAGAAAAAAAGGGAAAAAAAAGAAAAAAAGAAAAAGATGCTGAAGATAAGTGGTCAAGGGATATGAACAGACAATTTTCAGATGATAAAATTAAAACCATCTCTAGTCACATGAAAAGGTACTCCAAATCACTATTGATCAGAGAAATGCAAAGTAAGACAACTCTGAGATACCACTACACACCTGTCAGATTGCCTAAAATAACAGGAAAAGAAAACGATGAATGTTGGAGGGGATGTGGGAAAGCTGGGACACTAATACATTGTTGGTGGAACTGTGAATGGATCCAACCATTCTGGAGAGCAATTTGGAGCTATGCTCAAAAAGCTATCAAACTGTGCATACCCTTTGACCCAGCAGTGTTTCTATTGGGCTTATATCCCAAAGAAATCATAAAAGAAGGAAAGGGCCCCACATGTGCAAGAATGTTTGTGGCAGCCCTTTTTGTAGTGGCTAGAAACTGGAAACTAAATGGATGCCCATCAATTGGAGAGTGGCTAATTATGGTATATGAATGTTATGGAATATTATTGTTCTATAAGAAACAATCCAGCAGGATGATTTCAGAGAGGCCTGGAGAGACTTTCATGAACTGATGCTGAGTGAAATGAGCAGAACCAGGAGATCATTATACACAGCAACAACAATATTACATAATGATCAATTGTGATGGACATGGCTCTCTGCAACAAAGAATTGTCTCAAACCAGTTCCAATTGTTCAGTGAAGAAAACCATATACACCCAGAGAGAGGGATATGAAATATGGACCACAACGTAACATTTTCATGCTCTCTATTGAGGTTTGCTTGCATTGTGTTTCCTTTCTCTGATTTTCTTTTTTTTCTTGTAGATAGGATTTTTCTTGCACAACTTGTCAAGTATTTCAACATTATTAACATGTCATGGACTTCCTGCCATCTAGGGGAGGGGAGGGGACTGAGGGTAAAATTTGTAATGGAAAGCTTTGTAAATATCAATGCTGAGGAACTACCCATACGTATGTTATACAAATAAAAAGCTTTAATTTAAAAAAAAAGAAAAGAAAAAGATGCTGAGCTTGGAATAAGGGGACCAGAGTTCAAATTCTTAGATTTCTTTTTACTGCCAGTATAACCCCATCTTCAAGTCCCTTAAAAGATGTGAGATGAAACTTCTCATTTATAAAGAGAAGAGTTTGATTAAATGAGAATTAAGCTTTCTTCCTGTTAAGTGCTACATTCAATATGCCAGAAAATTTGAAAAACTCCAAAGTGGTCGCCATATTGGAAAAGACCACTTAATGTCCCAATCCTAAGGAAGAATACTGCCAAAGAATGTATAAGTTATTCATCATTTGTACCCATTTCAAATGTCAGCAAAGTTATGCTTAAGATTCTGCAAGTTAGGCTTCAGTAATATGTGAATCAAGAATTACCAGAAGAGCAGTCTGGTTTTTGAAGAATCAGAGGAGCTAGAGACCAAATAGCTAAGACTTGCTGGAGAAAGCAAGGGAATTGCAGAAAAAAAATTATTCCTGTTTCCTTTACTACATAAATCTATTGATTCATAGAACACAAGAAAATTGCCACAGGTTCTTAAGGAGGTGGGAGTATTAGATCATCTTATTTGTCTTGTGAGGAATCTGTATGTGGCTCAAGAAGCAACAGTTTAGAACCAATTATGGAAAAACTGATTGGTTTATTGTCACCTTGTTCATTTAATTTATATGCAGAATGCATCATGTGAAATTCCAGGATAGATGAATCAAAAAGCTGGAATTGAGATTTCCAGGAGAAATACAATAATCTCAGATATGAGATGATACCACTCTGAAACAGAATGTGAAGAATAAGTAAGAAGCCTCCTGGTGAGGGTGAAAGAAGAGAGTATAAAAGCTGGCTTGAAGTTTAATATTAAAACAAGCAAACCAACAAACAAAAGCTGAGATAATTGCAATTAGTCCTATCACTTCTTGCAAATAAGAGAAGAAATGGAACATTGTCAGATTTTATATTCTAAGATCAGTGCAGATGTCAACTGCAGCCTTTCAATTAAAAGATACTTCTTAGAAGGAAAAATTATGGCAAATCTGGACAACATATTAAAAAGCAGAGACATAATCTTGCTATCAAAGGTTTGTATAGACAATGCTGTGGTTTTCCAGTAATAATGTATGCCTGTAAGAATTGGATATAAGAAAAGCTAAGTGCTATGGTATCAACATTTTTTAATTGTGATACTGGAGAAGACTTTTGAGAGTCCTATGGACAACAAAGAGAACAAACCAGCCAAAGCCAATAGGCTTAAGAAATTAATGTGTACTATTCTTTGGAAGGACAACTACTGAAGATGAAACTTAGATATTTTGACTATGTAATGAGAAGACAAGACTTATTGGAAAAGAATCTGATGTTGGGAAAGATTGAAGGCAAAAGGAGAAGGGGATGAGAGAGGATGAGATGGATAGTGTCATGAAAGCAATGAATATGAGCTTGGACAGGCTTTGAAATATAGTGGAGTAGAGAAGGACCTGGCGTACTGTGGTCCATAGGATGAAGAGAAGTTGGACATGATTGAATGACTGAACAACAAAACTTCCTTCCTGCTCTAGCCTATGATCTTCTGATCATGGAAGATCTGCAGAGCTGTCCCTATTTGAGGCCCAATAAGATTTATGTTTTAATAATGATTTGTCATAGACATTCTAATTCAATCATTCATGAAATGCTTGTCCACTTTAAAATGACTTCACACCTTGCATGTCAGAGTGAAAATGCAAAATCATTTTGAGTAGATACATTGATTTTATAAAAGTGTGAAGTTTTCTACCTGATTTTAAAAAAATATATTTTTTGAGTAAAAGAGGAAAGAAGGAAGGAAGGAAGAAATATGGTTAGAAAGGATTTTAAAATTTTATCTTGTAATTGTAGTGAGTTGTATTCTGACTATGAGGAAATGGTGTGATATGGTTTATCAGAAATGTGTAAATGATTGGTGGAGTTGTGAAATGATTCAACCATTCTGGAGAGCGATTTGGAACTATGCCGAAATTGGGTCTGTATCCCAAGGAAATCACAAAGAAGGGGAAAGGACCCACATGTGCAAAAATATTTGTAGTAACAAAGAATTAGAAAATGAGGGGAGCCATGGTGGCGGAGATCAGACAGGAGTCTCTGTAACCTCTAACCTCCCCTCAAACCAACAACATATGAAGCCTCTAGACTGATTTTGAAGCAAAAAAATCCACAATATCTGGAGAACAACACGATTCTAGAAGAAGATACTCTGGAAGAACCTCAAAACAGGTCTGTTTTAATTGGGCAGGGGGGTGGTCTGCTGAACCCAGACTGCAGCGCAGGGAGACCGGGGCAGGGAGTTGGAGCAGGGAGCTGGAACAGGAGTTGGAACAGGAGTGGGAGCATTGTGCTTTTCACACACCTGGGAGTCTTCTGCGGGCCTCTTGGACCAATCTGTCCTGATTGTGGGCACGTGGTTTGGAGGGTCTGACTTTTGAGGGGGATAGATTGTGAACCACTGAACCGCTGATGAGCATGGGACCTAGCTGCCATTAAACAGCACCTTAAAGCAATCAAACAACAGGACTGATCAGCACCAGAAATAATTCAATCAGCAGAACTGCCCAGTACCTGAAATAATTCAATCAGCAGAACTGCCCCAGGGTGAACTAAAGCAGAACTGCCCAGCACCTGACATAATTCAATCAGCAGAACTGTCCAGTTCCTGAAATAACTCAATCAGCAGAACTGCCTCAGGGCAAATTAAAGCAGCTGTCCCACCTTTGCCCTAAACAGACCTCACATCTTTAAAAAAATGAATAAAAAACCAAAAAGAGCTCTCACCATAGACAACTTTTATGGAGAGAGGGAAGAACAAACCTCAAATCCTGAGGCCCCTAAAGGTAAAGCAACTCCAGAAAAAGCCCCAAAGAGAGACATAAATTGGTCTCCATGTCACAAGGCTTTCTTTGAAGATTGCATAAAAAATCTTAAAAGAGAGTTAGAAGAAACATGGGGAAATGAAATGAGATCACTGCAAAATAAAATAGAAAAAATGGAAAAAGAATGCAATGAACAAAAAAATGTAATTGGTCAATTGCAAAAGGAACTAAAAACAGTAACTGAAGAAAATAAGACATTAAAAATTAGAATCGAACAATTGGAAATGAATGACTCATCAAGACTTCAAGAATCTCACACAAAAACAAAAAAATGAAAAGATAGAGAAAAACATGAAATATCTCCTAGGAAAAACAACTGACCTGGAAAATAGATCTAGGAGAGACAATCTAAGGATTATAGGGCTTCCTGAAAGCCATGATGAAACAAAGAACCTAGACACTATCTTCCAGGAAATCATAAAAGAAAACTGCCCTATTTTAGACCCAGAAGGCAAAATACTCCTTGAAACAATCCACCGATCACCTCCTGAAAGAAACCCAAAAATTAAGTCCCCCAGAAATATCGTGGCTAAATTCCAGAACTATCATACCAAGGAAAAGATATTACAAGAAGCCAGAAAGAAACAATTTAAATATCGGGGAGCTACAATTAGGATCACACAGGACCTAGCAGCTTCTACTTTGAAGGATCAAAGGGCCTGGAATCAGATATTCCGAAGGGCAAAGGAACTTGGATTACAGCCAAGAATAAGTTACCCAGCTAAAATGAGCATTATCTTCCAGGGAAGAAGGTGGTCATTCAATGATATAGGAGAATTTCACCTATTTCTACTGAAAAGACCAGAACTGAACAAAAAATTTGATCTACAAACATAGAACACAAGAGAAACATAAAAAGGTAACAAGAAAATGAGTAGATGCCCATCAATTTGGGGAATTGCTGATCAAGTTGTGGCATACAAAGATAATGGAATATTATTGTTCTTCAAAAATGATGAACAAGCTTTATAAAGATTTTCATGAACTGATGCTGAGTGAAACAAGTAAAACCAAAAATACATTGTACACAGTAATAGCAAGATGATGTGATGATCAGCTATGAAAGATTTCAGTTTTTCTCAGTGATTCAGTCATCCAAGGCAATCCCAACAAACTTTGGGTAGAAAACTCCATCTGTATGCAGAAAAAGAACTATAGAGATTGAATATAAATCAACACATACTATGTTCACTTCTTTTTTCTGTTGTTTTTTTTCTCTCTGGTGTTTTTTCCCCTTTTTCCTGATTTTTCTCTCTCAACATGATTCATTAAAAATGTGTATTATAAAGGTTAATATACAAGTACAATCAGAAAAATAAATAAATCTTAAAAAAAGAGAGAGAAATTGGTAAATGCTATCTCAGGCTATTGAGTGACATAGTTCTCGGGAATCAGAAATTAGGGGAAAGGCAATGTCTTATATGTAAATCATTCACTATGATGTTATTGTTTTACACAGCAGAATACCATAATGGATGCTTATAATGAAGAGATTGGTTGAAAAAATATTAAAATTTGGGAAATATTATTAGAAGAAATGAATGATTTACCCTAAAAATAAATTCAGAAAAGAAAAAAAAATAGTTTGTGCCAAATGAAAGGCTACCTTAAAAATTCTTTGTGGTTAGGGAAATAAAAGAATTGGATTTATTGTACAGTGTATTGAAAAACAAGAATAAATATCATTTCATAAGCAACTCAAATTTTATTGCATTTCTCACGATGAATATTTATAAAGTGACCATAGCAAAGATAAGTGTAGCTTATTTTCTAACATCTTTTGTTTGAAGAAGCGAAAAATCTAAGAATGACTCCTAAAGATCTTTTAAATTAAATTTAGAAGGATAAGCTCTACAGTACTAGAGTTGGAGGCATGGAGACCTCAGTTCAAATATGACTTTACTTACTAGCTACACCATGCTAGGTACGTCTCTTAATCTAAACTGCATTTGTTTTCTCATCTGTAAGTTGGCACTTACCTAACAAAATTGTCATATAGTGCAAATAGGATAAAAATATGTAAAATATATTGCAAACATTAAAGTATAATAGAAATTCTAGTTATTATTATTATTAACATATACTTTACTATCCAGTGATTCAGTGAAAAGGTTGTTATAGGAAAGGATAGTTTAAAGAAAAGTTTCTGCTTATTTTATTGAACTCTAGAACATTAAAAACTTTCTTAAATGAAATTTATAATCACTTAAAAAGAAAATAGACTGCAATATATATATATATATATAGTCTATAGTCTACATAAACTATAGAATAGACTATATAGACTGTAGAATATAGTCTATATTCTGCAAAGGGCTATCAAACTGTGCATGCCCTTTGATCCAACAGTATCTCTACTGGATCTGTATCCCAAAGAGATCATAAAAAAGAGAAAAAGACTCCCATGTACAAAAATGTTTGTGGCAGCCTTTTTTTTAGTGGCAAGGAACTGGAAATTGAGTGTCCATCAGTTGGAGAATGGCTGAAAAAGTTATGGTATATGAATGTTATGGAATGTTATTATTCTATGAGAAACAATCAACAGGATGATTTCAGAGAAACCCAGAGAGACTTACTGATGCTGAATGAAGTGAGTAGAACCAAGAGAACATTGTACACAGCAACAAGATTATGTGATGATCAAGTCTGATGGACTTACAATGAGAGAGCCATCTATATCCAGAAAGAGTACTGTTGGAACTAAATGTGTATCACAAAATTGTATTTTCACCTTTTTTATTTTTGCTATCTTGTTTTTTTTCTTTCTAATTTTTCCCCTTTTTGATCTGATTTTCTTATGCAGCACGATAAATGTGAAGATATGGAAGAATTGCACATATTAAAAAAAGAATATGGACTATATGTCCATGCATGGTAAACAAAGTATATGAAAATTTACTCTAGTTCAGAATATAAACTGGTCCATATTTCTTGGAGAGATACTCTATACCTATACTATATTATATCCAGAATTTAATACAATAAGGAGAGTGGGAAGAATTGCTTTTGGAGATTTACAAAGTAATTTTAATATCCATATTTTCCCTCTGAAATAAAGGTCTGTGTCCTTGTAACATGACTTTTCTTTCCATGATCTTTTATGGCAATACCTACATAAATGATGGCTATGTCAGGCTATATAGAGAGAGTACTGGCCTGGAGTCAAAAGACCTATATTCAAATCTGGCCTCAGACACTTACTCACTGTATGACCTGGGTAACTTAAGCTTTTTTGCCTCAGTTTCCTCATCTTTATAATGAGCTGGAGAATGAAAGGGAAATCTAGTATTTTTGCCAAGAAAACCCCAAATTGGGGCATTAGACAATACTGAAATGATTGAATAGCAAGAAGAAATATCACATTTTCTGAAGTATTAAAGTCACAACCCACTCATCAATGGAGAGGTGCTTTTTGGGTATAAGTAAGCTGTAATCCATTACTATTGAAGAATAACACAAGATAAGAAAAGTTAGTGATGTGACCAGAGACATATATGATAAGAAAGGGAGAGTCAGTCACATAACAAGAAAAAGAAATAATTAAAGGAAAGCCCTTGTGCTTCCCTACAACACATGAAAAATGAGGAATTATAGAGGAACATACTGGATGATCTCTCTGTGGACAGTTGAGAAGAGGAAATTGGCAATAGTTTCCCAAACTGAGAAAGTATGGACCATTGTCCATCAGCACTATTGTAGGCAGCACCTATATTGATAAATGAAAGTTCTGTGAAAGTATCAAATGAATAGTTTTCCAAACCTTCCATTTGCTTATATGTACACTTCAAGGCAAATATAATTTGATTAGAGAAGGGACATTTTGTATCATTCTGCCTGTCTAAACAGTTAGTTGAACATTGTAATAAAGAAAACACTAATTTATTATACTAGTAATGCTTCAGAGTAAATTAAATTGAATTTTATTCTAGAATGGTAACCAAATGCATTAAATTATTGTGTAGACCTTTTCATTAGCATATAAGCTCCTTTTATAAAAAAAAATTTAACTTGTCAGTTAAGAATCATTTCTCTATTAAAAGGTCACAAGTTTAATCCTTGGTGGAGATTTTTTTTTCCTTCTCTTGTTATTGTTCTTATCCAGAGTCTTAATTCCTTTTAAGAGAACTATTTCAAAATCATGAAAGTATCCTTAGGAGGACTTCAAGTTAAAGAAGCACCTTTTTCTTCCTTTGATTTCCTAACTGATAGTTAACTACAAATTCCCAATCTTGTACAAACACCAGACACATTTTTCTATTTAATTTAGGGCATCTATCAACACTTCAAATATAATTAATACTTACTGAGAGATGTTGTATGTGAAGGCAGGCTGTCAATTCTGTTTGTTAGGGGATTAAGTCATTTAATGATCTGAAATTCTGAAATGTCCCTAGGTGGCCCCAGATAATTACAAATTCTGTTTTGTTTTTTTTTTTTTTGGTGTGTGTGTGTGTGGGGGTGAATTGAAGTGTCATGATTTTGTTCTTTCCAAAGGCCACCTGGTACAGCACATGTGGCAATCCTAATCCTTAAATACTTCTGTAATACCTTTAGAGTAAACAATAGTGGTGTTGCTATAGTGGCATAAGTTGTTGACTATAATTATTCTGGCTAACTTGACATTGTCAGATAACTACCATGAATGATTTCCTTCTGAATCAAACTTTCTGCAATGTTATTTTCCTTGGTGGGAATTGCCTATACTTAAGCTCTATATGATTATTGCATGAATGGTGGGAAATACATTAATTAACAAGAGCATATTCAAATTAAAGGAGTAACTTGAAGACTAAAGATTTAGTTTTTGACCCCAACTGACTTGATGCTCCTAAAGAAATTAATTCAATTTACCTTTGATTCACTGATTATATCTATTTGATGGAGTTTGGTTATACTTTTTGTTTGATTAAATAAATGAATAGAAAAGCACTTATTAACTACTGTGTGTATTTTGCTAAGTTCATGCTATATAAGCAGGAAAAAGCTAAATAGTCTATTCTAAAGGAGCTCATAGTAATCTAATGAAGAAGACAAAAAATAAAATGTAGTTCAGTTGAAAGATAGATTGAAAAATTGAAAGGCTTGGAAATCTTAAGGGGACTTTAAGAAGTAGAATCATTAGAGAGAAAGGAAGGAAACAAACAAGCAACAAAGACTTACCAGGAAGATATAAAGCATGGTTAGCATTGCAAATTAAAGGAAATCTCAGCCAATTAGGCTAAAGCTCAAGGGAGAAATTGGCAGAATGTAGTATTTGATCTATAGTCATCTCCATCTAAGATGGCACAGTGGATAGAATATTGGATTTGGAATAAGGGGGAACCTGCCTTTGAATCTTGCCTTAGATACTTAGTAGCTCTGTGACCCAAGGCAAATGAGACACTTCATAGTTCTCATCCTCAGTTTCCTCATCTATAAAACGGAAATAACAATAGCATCTGCCTTCCAGGGTTATGGTCAAATCAAATGAGATAACATTTGTAAAGCATTTTTCAAATCTTAATGATACATAAACATGCTAGTTAATGTTAATATACTTTCTTTTGTTAATATCACCACAAAGGTGATAGCATATGGGATCAGATAAGATTATTGACCTAGAGAAAAGAAAAAAATTAAACAGGTTGAAGACAACACCTTGAAGGAATCCACAATTGGGGCAAAAGAAGAAGAAGAACCATTGATGGAGACTGAGGAGTGCCCAGAGAATAGAAGAATCTAGAAATAACAATATCATGAGAATCAAGGGAGGGTCAAATATCCAGCAAGGGGGAGCTGTTAACAGTTACTGGTGCTGAAAAATGATGGAAAATGTAACCTGAGAAAAAGACATTGGATTTGGCAACTAAAGGATCATTGGTGACTTCACAGAGAACAATTTCAGTAGAGTGGCCCAGTGGGGACTCAGACTACAAGGAATGAGTTGGTGGGGAGGAAGTGCAGAGACTGTAGATTCCATTTTATAAAAATTGGCAGTAAATACAGATGATAAATTTTAGACATAGGAGGAAATATAAAGGCTTTTTTTCTTTTCCTTTTCCTCCTCCTGAAGGAAGGAAGACCTGAACATGATTAATGAGTAATAAATTAAGAAGGAGCCAGTGGGAATGGGGGGGGGTATTAAGAAAAAGTTAAAGATAATCTATTTTCTGGGCAAATATCAATTTGTCTGGATTAAAATAACTTCAAGAATACTTCTGTGCTGCATTAATTTTATCTTCACTGATGATTTTTTTAAAAGCCCTATAAAAACAAACAGTAATTTTAGTTAAAGTACTGAAATTGGAGTCAAAAAGAACTGAATTCAAAATCGTACCTCAGATGTTTTCTATCTGTATTACTCAGGGGAAGCCAGCTTCAATTCCCTCATTTACAAAATAGATATAAAAATAGCATCTATCTCCAAGGCAGGAGGGGTGGGACAGTTAGGTCATACAGTAGATAGAGTGGATAGGACCTGGAGTCAGAAAGACTTGTAAACATCTGGTCTTTGACATTTCTAGCTGTATAATTCTGGGTAAGTAACTCATTTAACCTCATTTGCCTCAGTTTCTTCATCTGTAAAAAGAGCTAGAAAAAGAATTGGCAGATTACTTTTAACAAGACAACATCAAATGGGATCATGAAAAGATGGAAATGACCGAAATGACTGATTTCCAAGAAACCAAATGAGCTAAATATATAGAACTCTTTGCAAGCCTTAAATGTCCACATAAATCCTAAATAATTATTGTTATTATAGTTTCTCTTAATTAGTAGTTTCTAGGAGGCTTTTATTTAACAAAAATCCAAACCTATAAGAAATCTACACTAACATCACTTAATTCTAATGCCTTCTCTCTGTAATTATTTCTTATCTATCCTACACATAGCTTGCTTTGTATATATTTATATGAATGTTATCTCCCCTGTTAGTTTGTAAGCTCCTTGATGGCAGGGAATGATTTTACCTTTTTATATCCATATTGTTTAGCAAAGTGCTCTGGCATGTAGTGGGCTCTTAATAAATGGTTATTGATTGATTATTACTCATTGGTTAAATATTTACTACTTATATTGGGGCTACCCAAAAATCTTAGTAGTCTTAAACTATTAAATCTGAAATGCTTTGTGAAGTTATCAAATACATATCATTTTAACCTATGAAAACTGAACTAAGATTTTTGGGGATGTGCTATATAAGCCTCCTTTTACTTAGAATGTACCATGTACTTCTTGAAGGAAGTTGCATTTTTGCTTTTCATTCTGTCCCCAGTGGTTAGCATAACAATACTTAACACTAAGAAAACATCCTAAAAATGCTTGTTGATTAATTAATAGATAAAAATGAATGACACTTTTACCTTCAACAAATATGCCAGCTTGTAGATGCCAGAATTTTTCAAAATATTCAAATCTATTACAGTTGGATACCCACTAATTAATTTGTTGTTCAGAGTTAGGGATATTATAGTACTTTTATAAGGAAAGTGAGCAGTGATATCAAAAGCCTTTTCTCTCAAAAATGATCATAATTTGGAATTTATTTCTGACCTGAACTATTTTCCTGTCTCACTTCTATTCTCCTGCTATTTCCTCACCAATTTTCTAAAACTAATACCCTATCTTCCCTCCATAGTCTCCAGTCTTTCCAGAGTGGTGCTCTAGAATTTCTCTCATCTGGCTTAATATTTTCATAAGCTTATTTTATCTTGTTCCTTTCCTCATCTCTTGCTGAACTGAGATGCAATGGAAATTAAAAGGGAAAGTGAATTTGGAGAGATTTTTAGAAGGAAAAATTGACTAGATTGGTTTAAAAAAAATCAATGGGCTAGTTCAAGATGAAGGAGATGAACTAGATAGCAGTTCACTAGAGAAATACTTGAGTGTTTGAGTACAATGAAGTCAATAGGAATCAACAGAGTGATATTACAGGTACCATTAACACAAGAGTGATCTTCAGTACAAGGGTGAAGACAGGTGTTTCAAGATCTACAATGTACTTTGCTATTCCACATTTGTAATTAGGATGCCACTGGACTTCACCATCTGAATTGGTACATATTTTTTCCCTATGGTCAATTCTGTTCCCACACCTCTGGCAACATGTGACACTATTACCATCAGTTGCTATTATAGGGCTATAGTGCCAAGATGCCCATTTCCTGGGATCCCACTAAATAGTTTGGGGATGATCAGCACAAATGTAGCTATGGCAGTTTTGGCCTTTTTCACTGTCACATTTCTGCTCTTCTTGGAGACTTGATCAGTTCTGCTTCCCTTATTTTAAACAAACTCTCTAAATTAAAGGTAACCAGAATGAAGAGAAATCTCAAAACTATGCCATATTAAGGTTGATTAAAGCAAATGAGAATTTGTAGCCTGCAGAAGAGAAAGATTGATGCCACATAATCACTGTCTTAACAATAAGGTTTCTCATGTGGAAGGAGGGATTAGATTTATCCTGTTTGACCAAGAAAAGAAACTATCCACATAAAGAAAATTTTCCTAACAAAAGCTTTTATAAATGGAATGAGCAATCTTAAGAGAAAGTGAATTCCTCCTGATAGCAGGTCTTTAAACAAAAGCTGAATTCATTACCCTTTCTCAGTGCTTTTGTAAAGGGAATTAATGGTTCAGTTTTGGATAAAGTGATAAAATGATCAGATTTAAAAGATGGCCTTTATTATTATGAGAAGCTGAGGGTCAGAAAAAATGTTTGGTATATCCCCAAAGCAACAGAACTCACTCTTCCTTTTAACTCAGTGCTTAGCTCCTTCTCTATCTACAATCTTGTTGCAGACAAAAAAAAAAAGGAAAAAAAAAGAAAAGATTGTGGGGAGGGTCTTTAAACTCCATTCTGATTTTGTTTCAATGACTTTTGTCTGCTTAAACACAGAGAAGAAGCATGGCATAGTATCTAGATATCTAGTCAGCCTTGGTATTAGGAGACCTGGATTCAAATCTTGCCTTTGACACATAGTGATGATATAACTCTGCCCAGATCACCAGATTCTATATGCCCCTAAGGCAACTCTTTTTACCTATAAGGAATAATTGCCAGTCTGTATAGCTGGAAAGAAAGTCCATAAGGGCTTTCATATAGTGTGTAACCGTAAGTATGAAAGTAAGGCAAAAAAAAAGATGAAAACAAAAGAAGTAGATGGTAACTACTCTCTGACTAGGTGGAATAACTGATCACACTTGAGAATGTGGCATACATACAATTCACCATAATTTTGGTTTCTTATTATAACACATGTGCTCATTTTTTATAGAATTTTTTTTACTCACCTTTGTTTCCTAGTATCTCTCTTCCCCAGAGAAACATTCCATATAATAAGAAAAGCAAACAAAAAAGGAAAAATGACAGGAGAAAATTCTGACCATATATATAATTTTCCAACCCCACAGTCCCTCACTTCTTCAAAGAAATAAGATGGTTACATTATCTCATCTTTTCTTTGGGCTAAAGATTGGTCATTAGCTTGTTTGAATTGCACAGCATTCAGTTCAGACTTATTTTTATCTAGTTTACATTGTTGTATTGTGTTTCTTTTCCTAAGTCTACCTATTTCTCTTTGTATCATTTCAAATATTTCCCCACGCTTTACTCTATTCTTTACATTCATGACTTGTTATAGGACAGCAATATTCCATTACACTCAGGTATTGCAGTCGTGGGATAATTACTAGGAGTGAGCAATCGTTTGGATATAGTCACACTTTGTGATGGCAGTATTCAGGTTGCTTCTGTTTAACATAGACTGACTATGTTACTATGACTAGGTAAATGTGGATTGAATTATTTTCCCCACTTTAATCTATTTCTCTGTCACTTGAATCATTGACTTTATGACATTTTGTTGTTTTTCAATTTTTTTTTCATTTTTTACTTTTCATGACTCCATTGGGAGTTTTCTTGACAATAAAGTCATTTTCTATTTCCTTCTCCAACTCAAAAACTGAGGCAACTGAGGCAAACAGGGTTAAGTGTCTTGGCCAGGATCACACAGCTAGGAAATGTATGAGTCCTTATTGAAATTCAGGAAGATGAGTCTTCTTGACTCCAAAACAGGCATTGTGCCTGTTATTCATTGTGCTACCTTGCTGACATACACGTTTCATTTCTCTCTTATGTTTTTAATTCTGTGCTTTTTAAGAATAGATATTATTCCAAAGAAACATGGAGTAGCTCTTAAAGAGCACACTGTAATGACCATTTACCATATTGGTCTTGGTGTGGGTAAGTCAAGTATCTCAGAGTTTATTTAAGAGGGCATCAAAAGATGGTCAGTTACATACAGGAATTTATGGTCAGAAATTAAAACAACAACAATGTCCACCAACTACTTGTGAAAAAATACCCTAATTCATCTTCAGAAAATAAGAAAGACTTTTTGTAACAGGTAGTTTTTATTAACTCCTCCATCTTGTAACATATACTTCTAGAAGTTGGAAGAACAGCGAGAAGACCAGGAAAAACACAATTGCTAAGAAAAAATAATGTTTTGTTTTTTTTTTGTGAAAAAAGCCATACAGATAATACAGTACTGAAGAAATCAACAAATAGTAATTAATTCAACAAGTGCATACTCTATGCTAGACACTATGTTAGTTTCTGGAGCTACAAAAACAGAAGCAAAAATTGTCCCACCCTCAAAGAATTTGTGCTCCAGTGTATTGTACAGTGCCTGACCTATAGTAAGTGCTTCATGAATGTTTATTGACTGACCAACTTGCTAATAGCAGAGGTAACATGTATATAGGTATTATGTGTGTGCATGTAACACATGTCGATACATGTGTGCATACATGTATACATGCCTCTATGTGTGTCTGCTTATATTCTACATGTGTGGTGTGTGTATATGTGTATATGGTGTATATAGTAATACAGTGGATAGAGTGCTGGACTTGGAAATCAGGAAAAATCAAGTTCCAATCTCATCTCAGACATGGATGAGCTGTGTCACCCTGAGAAAGCCACTTCAATTTTATCTGTACCTTTATCTATAAGAAGGAAATAATAATAACACATCTCCCAGACTTGTTGTAAGAATCAAGTGAGATAATATTTTTAAAGCATTTAATAAATTTTAAAGTGCTCCATAAAAGTTAGATGCCATCATCATCACCAACTGAAACGGAATAAAGGGTTTTTTTTTGGTAAAAGATATCAGCAGCTAGAGGGATCAAGAAAACTCCCAGGTAGAAGACAGTGGGTGCTTTAGTTAATGTTTGATGGAAGTATTAAGTTATCTCTTTTCTCTACTTGCATGAGCCTCTCCAATTTCAAACTAATTTCCACTGGTTCCTGAGCATTATATAGACTCTACAGGAAATTAACAGATTTCCTCACCAATATGAATACTATGAATTCATTAGACTTCTTAAATATCAAGTTTAAAGTCATTGGTTGGTTGAGTGAAACTATTTCTTAATGTGATTAAATGGGATGAAGTGATACTATTGATATAGTTAATCCACACTCTGACACATAACAAACCTGGAAAGTTGATTTAAAGCCAGGTTGTGAAGTGCATTAGAAGCTAAATGGAGAAATGTTGGTGATCCTGGTTACAAAAGAGACTTTGGAATTTATTGGAGACAGGTGTGGGGACTTATGTGGCCAGAATTTTAGGGACATCATCATAGCAGCTATAAGAAGAACAGATTAGAGAGTGAAGATATTTGAGATTAATTTTGATATTATTGAAATAAGACCATGATTATAAAATATATACCAATCAAAAGCTGGCTTTTGCATAATCTATCAGGGCCAGCTATGAGTAGCATTCCCTTAGATTATTCCTTTGGAGTTCTATAAAAGTCACCTGTGGTATAAACTTATGACATACTAAGTAGAAATAAAAGCTTGTTCTTAAATTTAAAATTAAAAAAATCCTTTACTTTGAATAGTTTCATCTCTTTGCTTTAATGTGAGTTGAACAGCTTCACAAACCTTTCTAATTAGATAAAAATTTACTCTTTATTTCCCATGAGCTGCATATAGCTTTCAATGGCCTCCTGTCAACATGACTTACTGCACTGCATGAACTGATTATGCTCTCTTTAATTGTTATGGTTTCTTAAAGGAATATATTTTTATGATGTTCTAATTGTTTTTATATCTCTTAGTATTTTATGACTACTCAAGCCTCAATAGTGTCATTTTCTGAAATGTACTAAGTGTTTATTAATTGTCAGAAAAGTGATAGTTCAACCTGGACATTTTTCCTCCTGGCTTTTTTTGAGGTCACTGAAGATGATCATCAGCTTAAGTTGCCCATATCCAAGGTTATCGCCAGTTTGGAAACCCCTCCTCTTTTTCTTCCCCCTCCCCATTCTCATGCATGCTAACTGTCAAAAGTGAGACTTTATTCCTGGGCCATATTTCTTTCTGCAAAGAGAATCTTAAAACTCCGAAATGCAGAAATAGTATGTCAAGAGACTTAAATTGGTAAAGTAGCAGCTTGATCTGTGAGCAAATCATTTAACCTCAAAGGAGCCTCACTCCTGATCTATAAAATAAAAGGTAGCTTATCAAATCTCTTTCCTCTAAAAGCTCTTTTAGCATATGCCAGAATGTTAATAACAATGATGCTTATGGTTATGGAGAAGTGGAAAATAGGTGGGTACCTAATGACTGGGAAATCACTTAGACAGCCTCTTGTATAGAAAGTTAATAGAATATTGTCCCTTCACTGAGAAATCATGAGCTTTGGGAATTCAGAGAAGTGTGAGAAGATTTATGTGAAGTGAAATAAATAATAGAACAGCAAAAGGGGGAATGTATAAAGAGACTGCAAGAAGGAAACCAAATACTTAGAAATGGAAAAGCTAATAATTGTCCCAGAGATGATGCCCTGTGCAGAGACAGGAGACTTAGGATAAAAAGTTGTGTATATCACAAAATATTTCACAACTCCCTACTGTGGGAGATGTCTTTACTTACCTTTGAAAAAAGTGTTTTGTTTTTATTTTATTTTGAGGAAGGATTCCATTTCTCTGGAGAAAAGTTGAGATGCGATGGGATAATTTAAGAGAATATCCAGAAAATTAGAACAATGGAAAAACAAAAGGAATTTATGAAACATAGTTTAGGAATAAAAGTTTTCATAAATAGTTTAAATTAAATAGTAAGTAAAGTGGAAGTTGGGTAAAGTTTCCACCTTTATAAATCTTAACTATTCATATAATTGTGTAGTGTACAGAAAGCCAACACTGGAGTTAGGAATACTTGGTTTCATGTATTGAGACTGACACTGTGATCAGTCTTTTCATCTATTAATATATGTGTTTATTGAATGATCATTATTTGTTAACTGATCTAGGGATTAGAAATACAAATACAAAAGTCAGACAGTCTCAAGAATTTGAGACTTTTCTCAAGAAGCTTATATTCTATTTAAGCAAAAGGGTATTTATCATTGATAAATACAGAGTGTATAAAAATAGATATACAAAGTAATAGGGACAAGAGTTAGCCTTTAGGAAAATCGAGAAAGGCCTCTTGAAGAAGGGAATATTTGAGCTGAGCTTTGAAGAGAGCAATGACTTCCAAAAAGTGGAGACAAGGAGAAAGAACATCACAAATCCTCGAATTAGTTTATGCAAAGGCTGGGAATATGACCGAGAATTCTGTATGAGAACAGGCTAGACTGAGAAAAGAATAAATTAAATATTAGCTGGGTGGTTATGGCTCTATCCTCTAGCTCTCAGTATTGACCTCTCAAGGAAAACCTCCAAGATTAAAAGGTGTGCATGAGCTGATCTGCATTGGGAGAAAAAAAAAATCACACCAAGAATTCTGTATGCTAATGAAATCACTTGTTCAGGCCAAAGAAATTGCTTTACTATTGAGGACTCAGTCTGTGTTTATAATATTAACAATAATTCATTAATATTAATTATATTGATTCTTCTTAAGGCCATGCCTTCTTTCTATATTGAGAGACACAGACAGACAGAAACAGAGTAGAGAGATAGGAAGACCGAATATATATATGACAAATGCTCTTTCTTTTCTTTGCACGTTCTGCAGATACTTGTCATGGAAAGAACTTGGGATCCAGGATCAAAGAACCTGGCACTGAATCCTAGCTCAGTTGCATTCTACCTGTGTGGTCTTGGACAAATTAGCTCACCTCTCTTCACCTTAGTTTCTTGATTTGTAAAATATGTAGATTGAATTAGATCAGAATTCTTAATCTGATTTGGTGACCTTGTTCCTACAAAAAATATTATGATAGCTATATTTCAATAACGACTGTCGTCATAACTATATAGCAAAGTAATTCCTTTCCATTGTAATCCTATGTACTTTATCTTAGGAGTTTAAAAACATTATTTTGAAAAGGAGTCCACAAGTCCAGAACCAGATGAGTTAAGTAGCCCCTTATTTAAATGATCTTTTGGGATTCTTCTCATTCTTTTACATGAGTGTCTCCTGAAGTCAATTAGAAATTCCTTCATAATTAGGTGAATGCTTTCTTTTCAAAATCACAGGATTCTCCCCCAAAATGTAAAATGTATTAAAATATTTACTCCTTTCAGATTTCATTGACCACTTTATTCCTTTGTGATATTATAATGTTTTATGGCCTCATCAATCTGAAGAGTCTTAAAAAAAAAAAAAAGAATGCATAGCTAGGGAAAGCATCAAGATTGTTCAGATTGAGCCTATTTCCATTAAGCTAGGTTGCTGACTTCAGCATAAATCTCTAGAGGATCATAATTTTTATTCAAATGTTATCCCCAAAGTTATATAAATGACTACATTCACATTAGAAACAGTTCAATGCTAAATTCCCCTCTCAAGATAAGTCCTGGATAGTAGCGTTTGGTGAATATATATGTAGTTGTATTTGTTATTTGTTGTTACTAATATGACTTTATTTACTAACCATTATAATAATTTATATAAAATTACATTGCTCTGTGTATATTATCTCACTTGATAATCACAATAAGCCAGAGATTAGGTGCTCTTATCATTCCCATTTTATTGATGAGGACACTGAGCTGAGAATATTAGTCATTTTTCCATGGTCATATTATTAATAAGTAAAATCAGAAAAGTTAATACTTAAGAAAAAAATTAATGATTTCTTATGCTTTTTTCAGGGAATTTTTGTTTTTCCCTTAAGTAACCTTAATTTTTTTTTTTTTTTTGCTTTTTGCTGAGGCAATTGGGGTTAAGTGACTTGCCCAGGGTCACACAGCTAGGGAATGTTAAGTGTCTGAGACCAGATTTTGAACTCAGGTACTCCTGACTTCAGGGCTGGTGCTCTATCCACTGCGCCACCTAGCTGCCCCTTTAATTTTTTTTTTCTGATTTAATATGAATGTTTGCCCAATTTCAGCTGCACATTTTTCTGAACACTGAAAAAGCCTGACTTATTGTTTTCCTATTACCACCTTTATTATGTTGCAGCTTGTATTGGGAAAACAACTGCTAAGTGTTAAATAGGTGTTAATGGGATGAACATATGGGTAGGTGGATCTATAGCCAAGAAGTAGTGTCAGGCTGACCTGCTTTTTAATATTTTTCCTTCCTATGCTGTAACTTGTTTTCTAATGAAAACTGCTGTCTCCTATTCTACATAGACTGTCTATTTCCTGCCGGGCTTTCTGCTTTGCTTTTGGGCCTCTCCTATTTCCATCCAGGGCTTCAAAGATAAGCTTTTGCCTTAGGTCTCTTTGATGTACCCCAAAGTTACCTGATGCATGATGGGAGTACCTTCTCATGGAAGAAAGGGAAATCAAAGCCAGTGATTCAGTGATGAAATAGCTGTCAACAAGAACCAAGCAGAAAAATTCATAAATAGTGCAATATTAGGAAATTTAAGGATTCTCTTCTCAAAACATTTTTGTTACTGCCCTTTGAAGGAAGCCAATCAGTCTATAATCAATCAATTGTTCAGTTACTGTTGTATCTTATTCTTCATGACCCCATGTGAGATTTTCTTGGCAAAGACACTGGAGTAGCTTGCCTTGTTCCTCTCCAGTGAATTAACACAAACAGGGTTAAGTGACTTGTCCAGGGTCACACAGCTAGTGAGTATCAGAGGCTATATTTTAACTCAGGTTTTCCTGACTCCAGGCCTGGCAGGGCCATCACTCTATCCATTAGGTCATCTAACTCCCCTTTATAAATACATCTACCCTGAACTCTTATCCTTTTCTGATTGAATTCACCACCTTACTCAGATGGATAGTCCATAACACCCTTATCATTTTCCTATTTTACCCACAATTTCTTTCTTATTTATTTCAGACAGCTTCCCAGATTTTCTAATAATTCTTCTCAAAATGGAGAGTTTTTCCTCGACATTTTAGGTTTTTAGATTTATTAATAAACATTCCATTAGGATACTCAATTGTTTCTGCTTCTTTCTTAATTGAGCTATTCCCTCAGTCTATTTTTCTGTTTTTAAGTCTGTATAAAATAGTTTTCATGTTTCCTGCTTGATGTTTGAAGTCTCTTGATACACATTTTTTCTTATTATTTCCTTAGAGATTCCATACCTTTTGATCTTTAAGAGGCAATTTGTCATTATTTTCTTTAATTTTTATAAAGTATCATCTTAATAATTTTATTGGGCTAGTATGCCATCTGTAAATTCATTTTGGGAGTATCGTCATTTTTTGAATGCTATAATGAGCCATCTTTAATTAGCAAATATGTTTCCAATTATTTGTCTTTTTTTATTGTGTAAGGAGCATTTTGCAGTTATTCTTGACTCCCAGCAAATTTACATTTTAGTTAGTTTAAATAGACTTTTTTCTTATTATTCTTTCATACTCTTAAGCAGTACTGTATAGAAATACTAAGTTTTATGTTATATTACTAATAATCTCATTTTCATTGCTGATTCTCTGGAGTTTTCTAAGTGGATCGTATCGTCTTTTGCAAATAGGAGTAATTGTGTCTACTCTTTATTCATCTCTATAATTTTAATTTTGTTCCCTTCCCTTACTATTATAGCCAGTATTTTTATAATCATGTCAAATAATTATGGAAGTAAGTTTAACTCATCATTGATACAGTAAAACAAAAACTTAATGAGCTATATTCTAGAAAAATGATAGGGACTAATAACTATTATAGACTTCTCAGGAACAGTTCTTTCACAGATAAAATCTGGCTGGTTTAATTTTTTTCTTAATATATAGTATTTGTACTATGAATGTCAATTTTCATTTAAATCCAATTGGGTTACATGAAATTCATCTAAAAATCTCTCTTTCTGTATAATATTTGAAAGATAATATTTCTCAGCAACTGATCTTTTCATTAGGGAGTTTTTTATTTTGTTTTTAACTGTGAGGTCTTTGAATACAGAATTACTAAAAGCTTTTTTGGGGATCATTCTCATTTAACCTAAAACATCACTCATGTGCATATGACAAACTACAACTGTACATGTAATGAGCTCTAACACTGGAAATAACAGGAAAGATTTTAGGGAATAAAATTTTACAAGTCTAAAGGCTTAAGGGAGTTAAGGAGTTAAGGGGATAGCTGTGATATGTGGCTATCTACTTTCCTTAAGTAAACATAAATGAATAAGAAATCTGAAACTTATTTTTCCTCATTTTTGTCAAAAAAAAATCAGTTGTTTTTTTTTTTTTTTTTCTCTTCTTACTGATGTTAGTATAAGACTCCAGGCTATGTTGACTTCAAGGATTCTTCTTTCTTTGTTGAAGTTGTAAAAGCAAATCAATTTCTTCCTGCTTTGGTACCCTTGGGCAGTTTTGTATAATGTCCTGTGAATAACAAATGCAGGACATTTTCTGGGTGAAAAAACAACACTTGGGCTCATTTTTAGTGTATGAACTACTCAGAAATATACATGAAAATAAATGTAATCACTAGATTTTTAAAATATTGTTTCTATCAAATTATCCTGGAAAATATACACTATCATAGAAGGAGTCAAATATTTATAACTTGCTCTGGGAACTTTTCAGAAATTAAACTCATCTTCTTTAAAATTCTGTAGTTCTAGAATTAGAATGATTTATCCAATGGGGGAATTTTTGAATTGTCCAGTAGAAAGCGGGCTGCATGTAGGGTAGAATAACAGTATTTGGATTACATTTCTTCCAGTTACAACCTATGCATGTTTGACAAGTCATACATTAAACCCTTCTAGACCCAGGTTTCCTCATCTATCAAAGGGGTTGAAATTAGGGGACTTCTCCTTCCAGCTCTTCTCCATGATCCCATGATCTTTTAGAACTATGATTTTGTAACCTTTGGGGTTGTTGATTTCTAACAATAAGTTTGCAGAATGCCGAAGTCCAGTGAAATCTGATCATTCTGAGGGCATTATTAAAATAAATATTTTAATTTATAAAAGTTTTAAAGGTTGTTCAGTGGATAGAATACTGAACTTAGAGTTAGGAAAGCTGAGAATCAAATCTATCCTCAGATACTTATGAGCTATATGACCTTTAAGCAAATCACTTAATGCCTGCCTCAGTTTCCCCATCCATAAAATGAGGAAAATGGTAGTATCTCTCTCTCAAGGGTGTTTTGTGAAAATGAAATGAGTTAGTATTTATAAAGTGCTTTGCTAATCTTAAAGTACCAGATAAATATTAATTGTTATTATTTCTGTTATTAATAATATGTAACATCAAAGTGTAATCTGACTTTTTGTGAAACAAAAATTCCATCTCACAAAGAGATCTTTGTCTAATGTGTCTATTTCATGGGTAAGTGAAATTCAAAAATCCAGCAATAGAGATTTCATCTTCAAGTATAAGTGATTCAATTCAGTATTCAACAAGAATTAAAGATTAAAAGGGAAGTACAAAACTGGGAAAGAAATTTTACAGCCAGTATGTCTGATAAAGATCTCATTTCTAAAATATATGAAGAACTGTGTCAAATTTATAAGAATATATGATATTCCCCAATTGATAAATGGTCAAAGAATATAAACAGGATATAAAATAATTTTTCAGGTGATGAAATTAAAGCTATGTATAGTTACGTGAAAAAATGCTCTAAATCACTATTGATTAGAGAAATGCACATTAAAACAAATCTGAGATACAACTTCATACCTCTTAGATTGGCTAAAATGACAGGAAAAGATCATGACAAATGTTGGAGGAGATGTGGGGAAAATGGGGCACTGATGCATTTTTGGTGGAATTGTGAAATGATTCAACCATTCTGGAGAGCAATTTGGAACTATGCCCAAAGGGCTATAAAACTGTGTAAACCCTTTGACCCAGTAGTGCCATTACTGTATCTATATCCCAAGGAAATCCTAAAGGAGAAAAAAAGGACCCATATGTGCAAAAATGTTTGTAACTGCAATTTTTCTGGTGACAAATAATTAGAAAATGAATAGATAGGCTGAATAAGTTGTATATGAATGTTATGGAATATTATTGTTCTATAAAAAATGATGAACAAGCTGATTTTAGAAAGGCCTGGAAAGATTTACATGAACTGGTGTTGAATGAAAGAAGCAGAACCAGGAATACATTGTACACAGTAACAGCAAGAATATGTGATGATCAACTATGAAAAACTTGGTTCTTCTCAGTAATTCAGTGACCCAAAGCAATCCCAATAGATTTTGGACAGAAAATGCCATCTGCATCCAGAAAAAGAACTAAGGATCCTGAATATAAATCAACATATGCTCTCTTCACTTCTTTTTTCTGTTTTTTTTTTTTTAATCTCTTCCATGGTTTTTCCCTTTGTTCTGATTTTTCTCTCCCAGCATGATTCATAAAGCAATGTGTGTTAAAATAATAATAATAATAAAAAGATAAAAAAGTAAAGAAGTGAGAGAGGGAATAGAAAATATAGGGAACAGCCAGGAGACCACCTTTGTTGAAATAGTATTCATGCAGAAAAGAACAAACTGAGAAGATGGGCAGTAGCTAGATTGGGTAGGATTTAAAATGATAGAATTAGAACTTTATGTTTTATACTAAAAGAAAATAAGTAAAAATAAAGATTTTTAAATTGCGTGTTTGAGAGCAGGGTCTTAGTATTAATTTAGTACTTCATATGGAGAAACAATTGGGAAAATGAGCAAGCTGGAAGAAGGGAGACCAATTAAAAGACTAGTTATAGTCCAGATGGGAGTTGATGAGGGCAAAAACTAAGGAAGGAGTTGTGTGGGTGGAGAAATGTGGATAGATAAGATGACTATTATACAAGAAGAACTAAGAATACTTGGCAAATGATTGAATATGGTAAGTGAATGAGGTAAAAGAATGAAGACTCTAGCCAGACTAGGTGACTAGAATGATAATGGTGCCCTAGACAGAAATAGAAGATATTAATTAGATGCTTTGTCTCATATGTAACCATAGTTGACATTTCTCCTTTTCACCCCAAAGTTGGATATCTACTAAAGACAAAAAGCCCAGAGAAAAATAAGCAAAAATTTGCCAGCAAAAATCAGCAAAAAATTGTGTATCTTCTGCATAATCATATGACTGTGTACAAATATTAGTGTTCTCACCTTAAATGTTGAATTCATAAATAAATAATGTCTTCTCTGTATGAAATGTAAACTTATGAAGAACTTTAAAATGGGGCTTATTTCAGTTTAATTTCATATATATATAACACCTGGAACTATATTTTATTGTAATTACTGTTTATTTAAGTTATTCCAATATCAGGATCAAGGCAAAAATGGAATCTCATAATGATATGCCAGAGAATTTTCTTAGCAAAGATAAAACTCCAAATATTCCCCATTATTTTATTGGAGACCTGGAAAATCAGTCAAAAGTAAATCTACAATATGAGAGAGCAATGAATCTGGGCCTTGCTACCATTTCTATATACTGTTAATACTTACTATCAGTTATTTGGATAATGTAGATGTAGACTGAAAGGAATGTGTCTAGTGGACCCATGGTAAACTTACCTTCCAAGGGAAGTCCAGATCACAATATGATCCTATAAGTTTGAAAGTACTCTATTAGATCTCATGGGAGAACTAGAGATTCACCAGAATATAAGAGCAATGTCTTTCTTGCAACCCCAACTTCAAATCCCTTCTGAGTCCAAGTGAAGTTACATTAAATTGGAAGCTCTCTTGAACCTTGGGAGGGGGAGGAATAGAACTCACCAGAGGAAAATTGTATTGATTGCTTATGTCCATAAATGCTTCATGTGTTTATTCTAGCTGTTTATGGGTACCCATGAGTTCTTTGCTCCTTGCATTGTCTTATGTATTTTCCATGGGAGAAATAAAAACTGTTCTGTGCCCAATGTGCATTTGTTATTTTGAGTTCTTGTGTGAGAGCTTAAGACTCTGATGCTCATATTTGTCAAACTTGACATGAGCTATGGCTCAAACATCTCCCTCTCTATTTCCAGCCTAACCTTTAAATGGGTACACAAAAAGTTAACCAGAGATATTGATATCTTGGGGCTTCCCTTAAGATTGGAGCTGTCTTGTGTGAGTCCAGAAGTTGAGGGCCAAGGTTTACATAATTATTACCCAGAGACTCTCGTCTCTGTCTGAGGTCTCAGACAGAATGCCAAAGTCATTCTGTCTGAAAATGTTTTAGAGAGTATCAGCATTAAGCCTTTCATTTATTCTATTCACGCTCTTCACCTTAGCTGTCTTTCTTCCTCAGCCTATTCATGATTAAGTTTCACATAAAGACTTTCATGTATGGCTTTCTTTCCACTTAGACTATTACCTGGAATCAAAATTCTCTTCATTATGCTTCCTCCACAAGCCCAGGTGCTTCTCAAAATGCTTACATGTCCCATCAAGTGTAAAATTATTAATTCTCTAGGCTAGAATGAGGCTTTTCTCTCTGTTCAGTTCCATTCTTTTATATATTCATTTTAAAAGATCATCCTTACTCTACTCTCTATACCTTTTGGATGGGATCTTCAATGTGTGTCTAATAATTTAAATAGTAGGTTTCATTTACATTTTTTCTTATTATTTTAATCATCCTTGTATCCATTTTTACTAGCAAGGTGGCTCAAATCCTATATATAATGATGAATAAAAAATACTTCTCCGTATCAACACCCCATACTAATCTTGAGTTCATATATCAAGATACAACAGCTGGTGAGTACATAAGGTGGGATTCACAACTTCAACATAGATTTCCTGTTCCAGAATTTTTTTTCATTATATCACACTGGTTTTCTCTTTTATTTTTTAACTGGTCCTGATTGGCTTCTTGTCTTTTCCCCATTGCCTTAATGGAAATGACCCTAAACTTCTTTTGGAATTTATCTCTTCTCTCTTTTGCCTTCCAATCAGACTATATGACATTTCATCTCTAATTACCATTTGATTAACTGTAACTCAAATTCATCAATAGCCTGGAGGATAAAATGCAAATTCCCAATTGTCAACTAGACACCCACCCCATCATTCCCCCATCTTCAGTCATTTTCCTCTTCAGCCATTTTAGAATCATTTTCATTTATTTATTTGATGTACTCATTGGACTGCCCTGATAAATATTCTCCACATATGATGGATCATGTCCTTTCCCTCTGACCTTGTGAAAATAGTTTTCTAAAATGAGAATGCATTCTTTCCTTGACCCACATTTTTAGAATCTTTGTTTTCCCTTCAAGAACAGCTAATATGGCAATGTATGAGGTCTTTATTTACCCACCAATTATAGAATCTTTCCTTCTTTTATATTACTGTGTCAGTCTAATGGTCAGTCATTTCAATACTCTGAACAAAAAAGACAAAAAAAATTGTCATTGCCTTCTCCAGCTCATTTTACAGATAAAGAACTGAAGCAAACAGGATTAAATGACTTACCTAAAGTCACACAGCTAGTGTCTGAAGCCAGATTTGAACTCATGAAGTTGTCTTCCTAATTCAAATCTAGTGTTCTAACCACTGTACCACTTTGCTACTCAGTTACTTAATAAATTCTTATTAAGTCCTATATATAAGGTACTGTGCCAAGTACATGAGATAGAAAAAGAGGCAAAAGATAGCTCTTGTTCTCAAGAATCTCAGTCTAATGCACATCCTTTTTTTGTTGTTGATAAGATATAAATTTCCAATAGAATGGAAGCTCTGTGAGGGCAAAAGTTATTAATTTTATCTTTGTAGAGCCTGCTGGGTAGTACAAAGGATAGAAGAAGGTCAGGAAGCCATAAATTCAAGCTTCACCTTAAATATTTACTAGGCGTATGACCACAGGGAAGTTATTTCACTGTGTCTGTTGCTTCAACTATAGAAGAGAAATGATAGTACCTAATGAACAGACTTATTGTGAAGATCAAATGAGATACTGTTTATAAAAGTGCTTAGCTTAATGCCTGACATATATTTGACTCTTAATAAAGGATGTTCTCTTCCTTTGTCTTAATAAATAAAGGATTTTTCACTTGCTTCCTTTTTATAAAGGATAATCCTCTTCTTTCCCCTTAATGAAGGATCATTCATTTCCTTTCCCTTAATAAAGGATCATCCTCTTCCTTCCCTTTACTAAAGGATCTTTAGATTCCTTACCCTTAATAAAGGATCATTTGCATCCTTCCCCTTAGTAAAGGATCATTTGCTTCCTTCCTCTTCCTTAATAAATGATTGTTCACTTTTCCCCCTCCCCTTACATCCCTAGAATTTAGAAGTAACTGACACAGAGGAGGCACTTGCTGCTTATTCGGAGGCTTGATAAATGCTTCTTTACTTAACATGTTATTTTGGGGATATTCATTAATTGTATCTCATTTCCAAATCTACCAAAGATGAAACAGCCGACATGACTATTTTAGAAGGAGGTTGATTCAGTTTATTAATTATTTAGCCCTTGAATTTGTTTTCTATCTTTGTCTTTCTCCATTCTCTTTTCTTCCTTCTCCTTTATTCTACTCTGTCTTCTAAATAGTTTAGAGCTTAATGAACCAAAAGAAGTTTTTATTTTTGTTTTTTTAAACCTGAATTTTTTTTATTTTGTAAGTGAAGAAAATGAATTCAGAACCTCATCCAAAAGTATAGTACTAGTAGAATTGGGGCCAATTTTCAGGCTTCCTAACTCCTAGCCAGGCATTCTTTCTAAACCAATCCATTTTGAAAATTATTTACAATTCTGATGAATATCTTGGAAGGAAAAGTTTTAAAGTTTTGCCAGAGATGAAGATTCTTGTAAAATGTGTGGTCTCAACTATAGCTTTCTTATTAAGCTTTATTGATTATCCCCAGCTATCTTAGAATCATTCATTTAATGCTTGAAAGGATTTTGGGCTTGATCATGCCCAACTTCCTCACCCTCACTCAAGATCAGAAGAAAAGAGGCCAAAAGAATTGACAGTTCTGGCTTATCAGGCTATTTAAGATGTTCTCATGGAAGACAGGAAACAGTCATAGGATACCTGGACCTGCTCTGAAGGGAAGTGTTTCTACCTCCATCGGGCATCGTCAGGGTGTATTACATAAGTAACTTAGCTGAACATAATGAGAGCAAATCCATTGGATCATAGATTTAGGGATTCAGTGAACCTTAGAGGCCTTCAAATCTAACTCAGAACTAGTAAGTGGATCACACACTTAGAACTGGTAGAGACTTTCAAGACTAATCAATGCAGTCCACTTTATAAAGGGAAAAAAAAAAACCCTGAGGCTCAGAGAAATTAATTTGCCTAGCAAAAGATGTGAGAGGGGATTTCTGAGATGAAATTTGGACCCAGATCTCTTGACCTTTTCCATTATCATAGGAGCTAATTTCAAAATGTCAGATATGTTCCTAAGAAGATAGTTTTAAGGCTGAAAATTCATGGGTGCTTGGTTGGAACAGCTAAGGTAGCTTAAAGTTATAGGAAATTAAGAGAAGAGTTTTGTTTTATTTTAAAAGCTTTTTATTTTCTTTTGTTTTTTTTTTATTTTTTATTAAAGCTTTTTATTTGGAAAACATATGCATGGGTAATTTTTCAACCTTGACCCTTGCAAAGCTTTCTGTTACAAATTTTTCCCTCCTTTCCCCCATCCCCTCTCCTACATGGCAGGAAGTCTTAATACATGTTTAATTATGTTAAAATACATAACAAATAAAATATATGTATACATATTTATACATTTATCTTGCTGTACAAGAAAAATCAGATCTACAAGAAAAAAAAAAACCTGAGAAAGAAAACAATGCAAGCAAACTTCAATAGAGAGCATGAAAATATTATGTTATAGTCCACATTTCATATCCCTGTCTCTGGGTGTATATGGCTTTCTTCACTGAACAATTGGAACTGGTTTGAGACAATTCTTAGTTGCAGAGAGCCATGTCCATCAAAATTGATCATCGTATAGTATTGTTGTTGCCATGTATAATTATCTCCTGGTTCTGCTCATTTCACTCAGCATCAGTTCATGGAAGTCTCTCCAGGCCTCTCTGAAATCAATCATCCTGCTGGTCATTTCTTATAGAACAATAATATTCCATAACATTCATATACCATAATTTATTCAGCCACTCTCCAATTGATGGGCATCCATTCAGTTTCCAGTTTCTAGCCACTACAAAAAGAGCTTCCACAAACATTCTTGCACAAGTTGGTCCCTTTCCCTCCTTTAAGATCTCTTTGGGATATAGGCCCAGTAGAAACACTGCTGGGTCAAAGGGTATGCACAGTTTGATAGCTTTTTGAGCATAGTTCCAAATTGCTCTCCAGAATGGTTGGATCCATTCATAGTTTCACCAACAATGTATCAGTGTCCCATTTTTCCCACATCCCCTCCAACATTCGTCATTTCCTGTCATCTTAGCCAATCTGACAGGTGTGTAGTGGTATCTCAGAGTTGTCTTAATTTTTATTTCTCTGATCAATAGTGATTCGGAGCACCTTTTCATATGATTGGAAATGGTTTTAATTTCATCATCTGAAAATTGTCTGTTCATATCCTTTGACCATTTATCAATTGGAGAATGGCTTGAATTCTTATAAATATGAGTCAATTCTCTATATATTTCAGAAATGAGGCCTTTATCAGAACCCTTAAATGTAAAGATGATTTCCCAATTTATTGCTTCCCTCCTAATCTTGTCTGCATTAGTTTTGTTTGTACAAAAACTTTTTAAATTAATATAGTCAGAATTATCTATCTGGTATTCAATTAAGAGTTCCAGTTCTTCTTTGGACACAAATTCCTTTCTTCTCCACAGTCTGAGAGGTAAACTATCCTATGTTCCTCTAATTTGCTTATAATATCACTCTTTATGTCTAAATCATGAACCCATTTAGATCTTATCTTGGTATGTATTGTTAGGTGTAAATCAAGCCCTAATTTCTTCCATAATTGTTTCCAATTTTCCCAGCAGTTTTGTCAAATAGTGAGTTCTTATCCCAAAAGCTGGGGTCTTTGGGTTTGTCAAACACTA
Organism: Myrmecobius fasciatus; assembly: GCA_023553655.1. Lineage (NCBI taxonomy): Eukaryota > Metazoa > Chordata > Mammalia > Dasyuromorphia > Myrmecobiidae > Myrmecobius > Myrmecobius fasciatus. The sequence continues at coordinate 30,365 of JAJPUD010000546.1, forward strand.
GATTGCTATATTTATTGACTAGTTTGTATTATGATTCTATCCTATTCCACTGATTGACTACTCTATTTCTTAGCCAGTACCAAATGGTTTTGATGACCACTGCTTTATAATATAGTTTCAGATCTGGCACAGCCTGGCCACCTTCATCAGCATTTTTTTTCATTAATTCCCTTGAAATTCTTGACTTTTTGTTCTTTCAGATGAACTTTGTTTCATTTTTTTCTAGATCTGAAAAATAATTTCTTGGGAGTTTGATTGGTATGACACTAAATAAGTAAAAAGTTTTTTATTTTCAATATGTATGCATAGTTTTCAACATTCACCCTTACAAAACCTTGTGTTCTAATTTTTTTCTTCCTTCCTTCTCTCCCTTAGATGGCAAGTAATCAAATATATGTTAAACATATGTAATTTTTCTATGCATATTTCCACAATTATCATGCTGCAAAAGAAAAATCTGATCAAAAAGGGGAAAAAATGAGAAACAAAACAAAATACAAGCAAATAACAACAAAAAAGTGAATACCATGTTGTGATCCCCACTAAGTCCCCACAGTCCTCTTTTTGAGTGGAGATGACTCTCTCTATGACAAGACCATTAAAACTGGCCTGAATTACCCTGTTGTTGAAAAGAGCCACATTCATCACAATTGATCATCATATAAACTTGTTGTTGTGTACAGTGTTTTCTTAATTCTATTCACTTCACTTAGCATCAATTCATGTGAATCACTCCAGGGTTTATTGAAATCAACCTACTGATCATTTCTTATAGAACAATAATATTCCATAACATTTGTATACCATAGCTTTTTCATCGATTCTCCAACTGATAGACTTCCACTCAGTTTCCATTTCCTTGCCACTACAAAAAGGCCTGATATAAACTCTTTTTGCACATATAGTTTCTTTTTTCCTTTTTTATGATCACTTTTGGGAGATCTCTACCTTGTGGAAACACTGCTAGGTCAAAGGGTATACACAGTTTGACAACCTTTGGGGCAAAGTTCCATATTGCTCCCCAGAATGGTTGGATCAGTTCGCAACTCCACCAATAATGTATTAGTGTCCCAGTTTTCCTACATCCCCTCACAGTATTTATCATTATCTTTTCAGGTCATTTTAGCCAATCTGACTTATGTGTTGTGGTGCCTCAGAATTATCTTAATTTGCATTTAAGAAAAGAGATTAGGATGAAGGAATTGAGCAAAAGGAAGCAGAGACAAGGAACAGAGAAAAGAGTTTCCAGAGACTCTGGAAGGGAAGAGCTGAAGTGAGTAACTGGGAATAAAAATCTAAGAGAAGGAAGTGTTTGAGTGAAAGTAAGTTAGACTTCCCCTTCAGGTGCTCAGTTTTTTTTGTTTTTTGGGGTTTTTTTGGAAGTTGAGTGAAGTACAGCAGTTGGGGTAGCCCTAGGAAAAGGAGGAGGGGAGGGAAATGACAAAACAGGAGGAATAGATTGAATCTGAGGCCAAAGTGTTGCTGAGGAGGAGAGTTGTTGGAAAAAAACCACTGAATCAAGGTCACTAGGTACCTAGAAATTTTTAGGGACCGTACTGTGCAAATGAGGCAGCCTTAGGACAAAAGAGGGATATGGAAAAGATCAAGAAAGCCCTGAGCTAGAAGTAGTGGGAAGGGGATGGTTAAAAATTTATGCATTATGATTATGCAAAAAGGGGGGTTATTTCTATTAAATCTATATATTATAAAGGCTGTTTTCAAGGCCAACAATTTCCTTTTGCAAAAATGGAAATCTGGGGGAGACCCAACAGCTCCTGAGTAACTGCTGCTATTAAAGATTAATTGGTTCCCTACTCCTACATCATGTAGGTTTGGATGAGCAAATTGTTATTGCCAAGACTATTTATTCTTACTTCATTCACACTATCGTTGATGCTGCAAAATCAACTTTTCTGGCTGCTATTTGAATTGAATATCTTTCTGCATACACAAAAAGGTGCAATTAAGATGTATTATGAATAGAGACTACAAGAATAAAGGACGTGAGAAATCATTCTCTCAATTTTTTTTTAATTTTATAGATTCAAATTATAAATTAGGATGAATCTGTATGTAATATTTAGCAGTGTTTGGAGTTTAATTGGACTAACAAAATAAAAGGAAACAAGGGAATAATGTCTAGGACTGCACTACCACCAATGATCAATCAATAACTAATAAACATTTATTGAGTGCCTACTTAAAAAAAAGAAAAATTAAAAAGTGCCTACTATGTTCCAGGCAGTGTGCTAAATGTTGAGGATGTGAAGAAAAACAAAAGATAGTTCTTGCCCAGAAGGAATGTTGTTGAAATAAAATTTGATCACCCAAAAGTCTTCAGGAGAGCCTTATCAGTAATTCCCAATGTGTGTTATAGCCTTCTGCACCAAAGTAAAAATGGCTCAAATTGAAGAGCTGGGCTTGGGGGAAGAAGCTCAGATTGATGCATAACTGTCGTATAAAGCAGAGGATCAGGGATGCAGTTGATAAGAAAGAAGAGATTTTATGTAGCCCGAGTTAGCAGGAAGGAAAAAGAAGTAAACCTAATAAATAAAAGGGAGATACTAAATAAGAATGTGTTTAGAAAATAAGAAAGGAAAAGAATTAGCTGGTATAAATATTAAAGGAGATAGTGAATTAGCTGTTTGACTAAGTTGGGAATCTAAGCAAAGTCAGTTCGTACTTACTCAGTTGAGATAGTTTCAACAGGTAATTTTATTCTAGGATGCTCATACCAGCTGTCCAGACTTCTGAGCGAATTGGAATCTAATAGCTTTATACCACAAATCTATATTCCTGACTTTGAAGAAAATACTTTTATATCATGTTGGTTGAAGATGAGCCAGGGGAAATTTTTTTTTCCTTCTGGTGTTTGCTCTTTTTTTTTAAACTAAGAAAATGCTTCATTCAGCACGTCTTCAAAGGAGAAAAGGTGGTTATCTTGCATTTTTTTTTCTTTTTGCATGGGATTAGGCAAATAGAAATCTGCAAAGAGAGGAAATGGATTTATAATTCTGAATGGAGAAAATGTAACTTTTATTTAAATATATGTAAGTGCATATTCTGAAATACATAGATATATGTCTGTATCGGTATAAAGATGATATAAATATAGTATGGGATATAAAAAGCAGTAAACCTAAGTATTTTTGCTTTGAGTAGTAAAACTGGATTTGAGCTACAGAAACTGAACCCCTGAGACTGTATCCTTAGTTTCTGGCACAGAGTAGGGATTTGAAACATGTTTGAAGACTTAAGAAAATCACCTGAAATATTATTTTTGAAATTTCCTACAATTAGATCTAATTTTCAGTTCTATTAAAGCTAAAACATAAAGCAGACCTTGACTATTTTGGAAGAAGGGAGCTAATTCAATTTAGTCATTATTTAGCTCTTGATTTTGTTTTCCATCTCTGTCATCCTCCCCTTCTTGTTTTTCTTCATTCCCTCCTCTCCTTCCTCCTTCTTCTAAATAATAGTTAAGTGCTTAAAGAACCCCATAGATTATTTTCAGACTGTTTGGACAGGTGAAAAACTTTAAATACTCTCAATACCCATGATAATAGTGGCTTATATTTATATATCACTTTAAGATTTACAAAGCGTTTCATAGATATTCTTTCATTTGAGTCTCACAACAACCCCGTGCTATCATTAAGCCTGTTTTATAGATGAATTGAGAAGATGATTGATTTGCCCAGGATCACAAAACTTCAAGTCTTAGAAGATAGTCTTCATGTGTTCCATCGTCTAGTAGCCAAGTCTCTTATGATCTCTCTCCAAATTCAGCTACAGTCATCCTCAAGGGAAAAATCATTGCTCAGCCTATACTCAAAGCCTTTCAAAGTATAAAGAATATACTGCTGGTCCTATTTCAAACCAGGGCACTAGCTTTTAACAGCACAGGCTCTCCTTTGAAAAGGCAGTTGGTACATTGACTAACATGTTGGACCAGGAGTTAGGAAGATCAGACTTCAAATATAACCTCAGATACAAATTAGACATGTGACTTTGGACAAGTCAGTTCACCTCAATTTCCTCATTTGTAAAATTGAGATAGTAATAGCTCCTTTCTTTCAAGTTTGTTGTTTAGATCAAATGATATAGGATTTGTAAAAGTAGTGCCTGGCATATATCAGGTGCTATGTAAATTTCTATTCTTTTCCTCTTAACTGCAATGAGGTATAGGAAGAATATTTGAGTGGAAGTTCATCATCAGTAATTTAAAAATAGATTTCTTTGATATTTTTACAACAAATAGATTTCCCTTCATATTCCTTCTCTTTTCCCTTGCCAGAAACCTATCCTTTAAAAAAGAAGTAAAAATCCAGCTAATTGAATCCATACATTGAAGGAATCTTCCATTATATAAAATCTTCACAACCATGGACTTCCATCTCTGGAAAAGAGAGGAGTAAATTTAATTATCTTTTAACTTATTGCAATCTTTAAAAAAGTATCACAAGCCAGACACCAAAATCATTTGGAGCCTTTAATCATCAGGCAATTAGCTAATGACCACTCAGTTGTTTACTTATCGATGAGAATTTATTAATACACTACTGTGTGCTGGGCATTGTTCTAGGTGATGGAGATTTAAAGACAAAAGTAAAACACAGCTTGCCTTCATGAAGCTTTAGTTCTAATAGATATAGCTTGGGTCAACATAAAGATCAATTTTGCTTATTTCGCCTCCAATTTTTTTCAGTGTACTTTAAAGTACCAAAATAGAGTTTTAGCTGAAATGGGATTGTGTGTATATTATTTTAGGTAACTTTGCCATGAAAAGAAACACCTCTATTTTGTTATCCAGAAAGAAACAGTACTGGTGAAAATATTCAGATTTTTTAAAAAATCTATGAAACAAGACTTTGTTTTTGCTTTTGTTTTAATTGAAGAGCTGGCTAAGGCAGACAAGATGATGAATACTACAGAGAAGTGTATATGTGTTATGATGCAATAGGATTTTAAGAACCCATCACTTCACAAATTCTTAGAAATAGAAGTGAAAGGTTTCTTAGAAGCTATTAAATTCAACCCTGTTCACTTTCCCAGTTGAAAAAACAGCTAAACAGATTTCAAAAGATTTGACCAAAGTCACAAAACTAGTATATATCCAAAGTGTAATTAGAACCCAGATATTTTTGAATTCCATCTCAAGGACTTTCTCCATTACTTCCTGTCCGTACCTCTCTGTGAGTTGGGATGCAGCCATCTTGTGTTGTGAGGGACAAAAACAATAGACGACCTAGTGGACCATCCTCCTTTTGGAGAGAAATTTAAGTAGCTTACCAGACTGTCAACAACAATTAAACATTTCATCACCAATTACATTTGCAATAATATAATACAAGAATGATGCTACAGGGAAATCAGCCATTTGTGGCAGGTGGGAAGGAAACACAGCTGCCTGCACCTCCTGTTGATGATCTGAATTTATTTAAGGCTTCCTGGGATTGTCTCTCAGTGCAGGTTTTGAAAGATAGACTGTGGTAGAAATTCACCCCTGTGAATGTATGTGGGTGCTGTGTTGAGTGAGAGTTCTTAATATCATAGCATCCTAAATTGAGAATTTAATAGGACCCTGGATATCATCTAAGACCAGTCTGTCCATTTGACAGATGAGGAAACTGAGGTCTTCATTCATTGATTTGTCCAAAATCACTCAGCTAGTTGGTGACAGACCCAAGATTGGAATTCTAATCCTCTGAATGTTGTTTTCTCTGAGGAATTCTTCTATGTACTGGAGAGAGAGCAGGGACATATGTGGAAAACTGGAACTCTTTAAATTGGGGCAAAACATTGGAACCACATACAGTATTATCATTATAAAAAAGGAAAGGACTTTGTTTTTGATGCACATTGCTTTCTGAATCATGTAGAGAGAAAAATCACAGCAACAGGAAAAAAACCACGGGAGAGGGGAAAAAACCACACACACACACACAGAGGAAAAAAAGAAATGAATATAGCATGTGTTGGTTTACAATCAGTCTCCATAATTCTTTTTTCTGGATTCAAATGGCATTTTCTGTCCAAAAACTATTTGGATTGCTTTGGCTTGCAAAAGCATGAAGAATGAAGTCTTTTCTAATTAATCATTGCACATTCTTGCTATTATGTACAATGTATTACTGGTTCTGCTTGTTTCGCTAAGCATCAGTTCATATAAATCTTTCCTGGGCTTTCTCAAATCAGTTTGTTCATCATTTTTGTAGAAAAATAATATTGCATTACTTTCATATACCCCAGTTTATTCAGTCATTCCCCAATTGATGGTATTCTAGTCATTTTCCAATTCTTGGCTACCACAAAAAGAGCTGCCACAAACATTTTTGCACATATGAGTCCTTTCCCCTCCTTTATGATTTCCTTGGGATACAGACTCAGTAGTTGGCACTACTGGGTCAAAGGGTATACACAATTTGATAGCCTTTTGGGCATAGTTCCAAATTGCTGTCCAGAATGATTGGATCATTTCATAACTCCACCAGCAATACATTAATGTCCCAGTTTTTCCACATCACCTCCAACATTTATCATTACCTTTTCCTGTCACCTTAGCCAATCTGAGAGCAGTGAGGTGGTTCTTCAGAGTTGTTTTAATTTGCATTTCTCTAATCAAAAGTTATTTAGAGCATTTTTATATGACTAGAAATGGCTTTAATTTTGTCATCTGAAAATTGTTCATATCCTTTCACCATTTATCAATTGGTATTCTTATAAATTTGATACAGTCCTTTATATATTTTGGAAATGAGATCTTTATCAGAAAAACTGGCAATAATTTTTTCACAGTTATTATTTCCCTTTTAATTTTTTCTGTTGGTTTTGTTTATGCAATTTAAAAAAAATTAATGTAATCAAAGTTGTCCATTTTGCCTTTCATAATGTTTTCTACTTCTTCTTTGGTCACAAATTTCTCTCTTCTCCAAAGATCTTATGAGTAAATTATCCCTTGCTCTCCTTATTTGCTTATGATATCACCCTTTATGCCCAAATCATGTACTCATTTTAACCTTGTTTTAGTATGAGGTGAGAGATACCAGTCTATGTTGAGTTTTTGATATATTATTTTCCAATTTTTCAAGCAATTTTTGTTAAATAGTGTTCAGAAACTCGAGTTTAGTGGTTTATCAAATACTAAATTACTATAGGCCTTGATTATTGTGTTGTATGTATCTAACCTATTCCACTGATCCACCACTTTATTTCTTAGCTAGTACCATATGGTTCTGATGACTGCTGCTTTATAATAGATTTTTAGGTCTAGTACTGCTAAGCTATCATCCTTTGTATTTTTTTTTCATTAATTCCCTTGATATTCTTGACTTTTTATTCTTCCAGATGAATTTTGTTATTATTTCTTTCTAGTTCTATATAATGATTTTTTTTTGCAGTTTGATTGTTAGGGCACTGAAAAAGTAGACCAATTTAGGCAGAATTGTCATTTTTATTATTAGTTCAGTCTACCCATAAGCAATTGGTATTTTTCATATTGTTTAAAACTGACTTTATTTGTGTGAGAAGTCTTTTTGTGTGAAAAGTAATTTTGTTCATAATTTCCTGGGTTGGTCTTCACAGATAGACATTCAAATATTTTATTATATCTACAGTTATTTTAAATGAAATTTCACTTTCTATCTTTTGTTGTTGGGCTTTGTCAGTAATATATAGAAATGCTAATGATTTGTGTTAGTTTATTTTATATTCTGCAATTTTGTTAAAGCTGTAAATTGTTTCCAGTTGATTTTTGGATAATTTTCTAGGATTCTCTAAGTATATCATTATAATATCTGCAAAGAGTCATAGTTTTATTTCCCCAATGCATATTCCAATTACTTTAATTTATTTTGCTTTTCTTATTGCTAAAATTAACATTTCTAGTACAATGTTGAATGATAGTGGTAATAATGATCATCCTTGTTTCACTCCTGATCTTATTGGGAATGCATTCAGCTTCTTTCCATTACAAATAATGCTTGCTATTGGTTTTATATAAATATTGCTTATTATTTTAAGGAAAACTCCCTTTATTTTATGTTCTCTAGTGTTTATAATAGGAATGGATGCTGTACTTTGTCAAATCTTTTTCTGCATCTATTAATTATCATATGATTTCTGTTGGTTTTATTATTGATATGGTCAATATGGTAATCATTTTCCTGATATTGAATCAGCCCTGCATTCCTGGTATAAATCCTACTTGGTTGTAGCATATTATCCTGCTGATAAATTGCTGTAATCTCTTTGACAATATTTTATTTAAATTTTTTTGCATCAATATTTATTAGGGAGATTGGTCTGTGATTTTCTTTCAGTTTTGGCTCTTCCTGGTTTGGGTATCAGTATGGTACTGATACCATATTTGTTTTATAAAAAGAATTTGACAAGACTCCTTTACTTATTTTAGCAAATAGTTTACCTAGTAGTGGAATTAACCATTCTTTAAATGTGTGATAAAATTCACTTGTTAATCCATTTGGGCATGAAGATTTTTTTTAGGGAGTTCCTTGATGGCTTGTTCAATTTCTTTTTTTAAAATGAGACTAGTAACGTAATTGATTTCCTCTTCTGTTAATCTGGACAATTTATGTTTTGGTAAATATTCATCCATTTCAGTTAGATTGTCAAATTTTCTGCCATACAGTTGGGCAAAAGAGCTCCTCGTTATTGCTTTAATTTCTTTCTCATTGGTGATAAGTTCATTCTTTTCATTTTTCATGCTTTTTTTTCTTTCCTTTTTTAAATCAAATCAACCAAACATTTATATATTTTCATGTTTTTTTTCACAAAATAAATTCTTAGCTTTATTAATTAGTTCAATAGTATTTGAGTTTCAGAATTTCTAATTTGGTATTGAATTGAGTTTTCTTTTTAATTATTCTTTTTCTTTGTTTTTAGGTGCATGCCCAATTCATTGATTTCTTCTTTATTTTGTTCAGGTAATGATTTAGAGGTATAAAATTTCCAGTAAGAAGTGCTTTGGCTGCATCCCATAGGTGTTGGTATGATGTTTCATTATTGTCAATCTCTTGGATGAAATTGCAGATTGTTTCTGTGATTTGATGTTTAACTCACTCTTTCTTTAGAATTAAATTAATTTCCAATTGGGTTTAGTATTTTTTCCCTGAATTAATTTTTATTGAATATAATTTTTATTGCATCATGATCTGAAAAGGATGCATTTAGTATTTCTGCCTTTCTGCATATGATTGGGAGATTTTATGCCCTAATAAATGATCAATTGTGTAGGTGCCAGGTATGATCAAGAAAAAGGTGTATTCCATTCTATGTTTATTCACATTTCTCTAGAGGTTTATCATATCTAGGTTTTCTAGGATCTTATTAACCTCCCTAGTTTGTTTCGTGTTTATTTTGTGGTTAAATTTGTCTGATTCTGAGAGGGGAAGGTTGAGGTTCCCCACTAATATAGTTTTGGTGTCTATTTCTGTAACTGGCTTAATATGTTTTCATACTTGGTGCATATACATTTAATATAGTTACTACTTCAATTTTTATGGTACCCTTTATCAAGATGTACTTTCCTTCCTTATCTCTTAAATAGATCTATTTTTTTCTTTTGCTTTATCTGAGATCAGAATTACTATCTTTTTTTTACGTCACCTGAAGCATAACAAATTCTGTGCCATTTTTTTTTACCTTTATTTGGTGTATATCTCTCTGTTTCTTGAAAACAGCATATTGTAGAATTCTGTTTTTTAATCCACTCTGATATTTGCTTCCTTTTTTTATAGGCAACCTCCTCCTGTTCACATTCACATTTCTGATTACCAGCTCTGTATCTTCCTCCATCCAATTTTCTCCTTTGAATATACTTTTGTCTCTTTCCACCCTGTTTTTAGTGGTATTTCCCTTTTTTTTGACTCACCCCATCTACAGCTTTATTTTCTATTGTCTCTTTCCCCTTTTCTTAGCAGAGATCAAGCTTCAGACAATGCTCATCTCCCTCCCTTCTTTCCTTTAATTGCAATGAGTCTTTTGTGCCTCTTCAAGTGATATAATTGGTCCCATTATACCTTCCTTTCTTCTTCTAGTGCAATCATTTTTCTACTCCTTAATGCCTTTTTCTTTGATATCATTACATTAGAGTTCATTCACAACCACACCCCCATCCATGGATTGCCCCCCTTTGTCTGCCCCAGTAACAGATATAGTTCTCAAGAGTTACAGATATCATTTTCCCATCTAGGGATGTAATCAGCTTAACTTTTAAATAATATATATTTTTCCCTGTTTACTTTTCTATAGTTCTCTTAAATTCTGTTTGAAGATTAAATTTTCTATTTAGTTCTAGTTTTGAAAGTCTCTTACTTCATTGAAGATCCATCATCTCCCCTGAAAGATGATGCTGAGGCTTGCTGGGTAGTTAATTGTTGGTTGCAACCCCAGTTTTTTGCCTTATGGAATATGGCATTCCAGGCACTCAGATCCTTTATTGTAGAAGCTTCAGGATCCTGGCTAATCCTGACTATTGCTCCTTGATATTTGAATAGCTTTTTTGTCTGGCAGCTTGCAGTATTTTTTTTTCCTTGAGATTGTGGTTCTGGACTTTTGCAACAAATTTCTTTGGATTTTTCTTTTTTTTTTTGCTTTTTGCTGAGGCAATTGAGGTTAAGTGACTTGCTCAGGATCACACAGCTAGGGAATGTTATGTGTCTGAGACCAGATTTGAACTCAGGTCTTCCTGACTTCAGGGCTGGTGCTCTATCCACTGCTCGACCTAGCTGCCCCTTTAGGATTTTTCTTATGGAATTTCTTTCTGAAGGTGATTGATGGATTTTTTCAATGACTACTTTCCCCTCTGCTTCTAAAATATTTTAACAGTTTTCCTTGATAATCTTTTGAAGAATGCTATCCAATCTCTTTTTTTGTCATGGCCTTCAGGTAGACCAATAATTTTTAAATTATCTCTTCTTGATCCATTTTTCAGATAGACTATTTCTCCAAGGAGGTATTTTCAATTTATTCCATTTTTTTTTCATTCTTTTTAGTTAGTTGGACTGGTTCTTGTTTTCTCATAAAATCATTAGCTTCAGCTTTCCCCATTGTAGTTTTTAATGTTTGATTTTCTTCACTTGGCTTTTGTATCTCTTTTTCCATTAGGTTAATTCTCCTTTTGAAGGTGTTGTTTTCTTCGGTGAATTTTTTTTTTTTTTGCATTTGGCCAATTTCATTTTTTAAAAAAAAAATTGCCCTCCTTTTCCAAGATGTTGACTCTCTCCTATCAAGTAAATACTCCTGATATCCTTTCTCATTTTTTCTTCTACATCTCTTATTGGCATTTGAAAGTCTTTTATGAGCACTTCCAAGAAGCCCCCTTGTGTATGAGATTAATTCATTTTACTCTTTGAGATTTTCTTGGTAGACATTTTGTCCTCATCTGACTTGGTGTTTTGGTATTCCCTGTCACCATAGTAGCTTTCTATAGTCAAGCTTCTTTTCTGTTTCTTGCTCATTTTCCTCCTTTTTTTGGTATTTGCTCTTTTTTTTTTTTTTTTTTTTTTACTTTTAAGGTTGAGCTTTACTCCTGAGGTATACAGGGAAGCTGACCCAAGCTTCCTGTGTAGCTCTGAGCCTTGGCTTTGAGCATAGGGGCCCCTTGTGTTTGCAAAAGGTAGCTTTACCTGCTCTTTCCAGAAAACAGCCTTGAGTTTCCCAAAACTTGTCTTCTGTGCTGGGACTGGGGTATCAGTTGCTATTCTGCTGTGATTCACTGGCTTTCTCAGAGCCTATCTAATCTGGACTGAACACCTTTTTCACCCCAATGAGATTGATCTTTCTTGAAGATTTTCTGATCTATATTGAACTGGAGAGTGGTTTCATTTTATCAGACTCTGTTCAGAATCTTGGTTTCATGTTGTTTTTGAGGGAAAATGGGAGAGCTCGAGCACCTTCCTGGCTTCACTCAGCCATCTTGGCTCCACCCCCAAAATCTGAAAAGGAAAGGACTTTAGAGGGCGTGAGATCCACCCCTCTTATTTTATAGGCGAGGAAATGAGTGTCTAGAAGAAGACTTGTTTAGGATCACGCAGGAAGTGTCTGAGGTAGGTTTTGAATTCAGATCATCTTGACTCTGAGTCCTATATCCAAATTATTTCATCATGCAAAAGATCAATGAAATAACACCAATTTTGTTGTCTTTTTAAAATTCTACCTCTGATGGCTCTTCCCTGTGTGACCTGACCATCTGTAATCCATTTGAAGTTTTCTTGACAAAGATACTAAAGTGTTTTGCCATTTCTTTCTTCAGATAATTTTACACATGAGGAAACTGAGGCAAAAAAGGTTAAATTACTTGCCCATATCACACAGCTCGTAAGTGTCTGAAGCCAGATTTGAACTCAGGAATGATGAGTTTTATTACTTCCCAACCCAGTGGTCTATCCATTGCATCACTTAACTGCCACTTTATTCCCACCCCATTCCACAATATATAAATGTGAGGTTTTAATTTTAATTTTAAGAGCAGGAAGTTGAGTCATCTTTTCCAAAGTCACAAAGGTAATGCTGGGGTGGGATTTGAATCTCCATTTTCTTGTTTTTTGATTCTCAAGCCTCACCAGTTTTGGGGTCTCAATGTCTTTATTTGTACCTCAAAGAAGTTGGTTTCTCAGGTCACTTCTAAATAGATTTTTGGTTCTCTGTGCCGATATGCATGAGTTCTAGGTTCTGCTTTAATCCCCTTTGATCTTCTCCCTTTGGAAGCTATGAAAGAAAGTCTGGTCTGATTCTCTATCTGAATTTCTGAATTCCCTATAGTTTCCTATAGGGGAAAACATGCCTGGGTGGTATGAAGAAATCTAGAACTCAGGATGGGAGAGTCTGCAACTTGTGTACCCAAAAGATCCCTAACCTGATGTCTTTCCCATTTAGTGGTACTTCTGTGTCTTAACCAGGTCTTCAAAGTAGGGCTTTCCCTGAGATATTCATATGTCCTTTCTATATTGAGTGAACTAGAGTTCTTGAAATACCCTAATACTGCTTTGTTATTTTTGCTTCTGTCATTTTTAAGACAATTTTGTATTTGTTTGACACAATCTGGACTCCACTAAACAGTTTCTGGAGGATTTTTAGTACCTACAGTATAGAGATATCTCCCATGAACCCCCTTGATCTCCAAGAGATCTTAGTTTTGATGACTGATTTCCTCATGGATGATTTAGTTCTTCCTTTTATTTCAGACACAATCCGTGAAAAAATAATCAGATGGCCAACTTATTTTAAAGGTCAGGTTGTTTTGTTGAGACTTTGTTTATTTCTACAATGTAGGTTATGTTCTTTATAGCAGTTTGATTTCTCTGAGATCTGTGAAAGAAAATTCAGAAGAGGTTAGAAATCACAGGTAAGATCTCTTTCATGAGACTATACTCTTTATTTCTATTTCAATTACACTTCAGAAGTAAATTTCCTTTCCAGAATCATTTACCCTCCAAGACCCCTGAGGAATCATTTGATGTGGTTAGTAAATGAGCCCCTAGTGACTTGAAAGAATTGAAGCTTCTATACCTGACATACTCTTTCTTATTTACCAGTGGAAAGTGGCACTTGATTTCATTTTATTTTTATATAAACTATAACTCAAAGAGAGCAGGAATTTTATGACATTGCCAAAGGAAGGAGTTTAAATTTTCATTTTTTAAAAATTAGATTTAATTAGAAAGGACCCTTGCATTTTGATGCTCTTCTTTAATTTACTAGGCCTTAAATATTTTAGCAATTTCTCTACAACCTTTCCCATACTAAGCATTTTTGTATCATTTGCCATGCTGAAAATCTTCCATCCAAGATTGGGTCCCAAGAGTAGTTTTGGGAATTGCATCAAAAAAAAAAAATCACTACCTTTAAGTTTGTTAAAGTGTGAGCATCCTGTAGCTAGTATATGCTAAGGAAAAAATTTCCATTTTGCAAGGGCAGTATAAATTTTACATGTCATTTTAATAGCAAGGCGGGTCAATCAAATTATAATTGGCTCCAATTAGCACTCCCCTGAGCTGTACGATTCTTTATCTTCACCTGAACTGCACTTAAAGTAAAATATTATTTACTACTACTGAAGTCATTTTAAAAAATGCCTACAGTTCAGTCTGATGAAGGAGGAAAGTACTCTACTGACAATGAGGTTTGGTATATATTTATAAGCTGCATACCAAAACACACATTTTCTTAAATGTGAAAAAAAAGTATTATCGAAGTACCCTTTTTTTAGCTGTACAAGAAAATTTTGGCAGAGCACAGTATGAGATTGCTCACCATATTTTTGGACCAGGAATGAAGCTCAGCACAAATAGTGCCCTTGAGGTCAACAATTTTTTTGGAAGTTTCATTTCTACAATCAATCAACTAGCAAGTATATATTAAGAATCCATTATATGATTGGCACTGTATTTGATGCTGGGGATAAAAAGAAAAGAGGTGAAAACAGTCTTGCCCTTGCCTTCAAGGGGCTTATATTCTATCAAAGGAAATGTGTGTGTGTGTGTGTGTGTGTGTAATTTGTTTCTTTTTTTTTTTCTTTCATTTGATGCTGGACTTGTAATTTCATCTTTTGAAGGAGATCCTGGGAAGATTCCTTCTCCACCACTCCACTTTGACACCTCTGCAAGTTAAACTCTCTTAGTTGTTAGGAACACTCAGAAGTGAAATGTCACACAGTTCATGTAGCAGAGGCAGGACTTCAGTCCAAGTCATCCTGAGTCCAATTCAAGTCTCAACTCACTATGCATCTTGTATATCTATGTGTGGTAGTGGGTGTTTATATAAACGTACATATGCAAAAAACAAGCACATATTATTGTTTTAATAAATATATATTGGGAAGATATTTAATGACAACTCTGTCTCCCACTTCCTGCCTTTATAATCTTGAGCAAATCACTTGATCTCTCTGAACCTCAGTTTTATGCTTAGTAGTATGCAGTGTTCTCTAAAGAGAGACTTTCCTTTATTTAGCTTATACTCAAAATTCTAATGATCCATTTTGACTTCTCTTCAATTCTTTTATCATCTATCTTGGATAATTTCACCATATAGAAATCTAGGCAAAATTTAGGGATTCTTACATCTAGAAAGTAAGGCATGGAAGGAGTTATGGTAACATATACATACATACATACATATATATATATATATATACACATATATACTAACTACCTCCATAGAAAGAACTGATAGAATGTGAATGCATACAAATGCATAATTTTAAATTTTTTTGGGGGGGAGAAATCTCTGTTTTCTTTCATAATATTCTTAATATGGAAAAAGTTTTGCATGCCTGCACATGTTTAGCCTATATCAAATTGCTCAAAAATGAAGGGGAAGGGAGAGAGGCAGGAACTTGATATTTTTTAAAATGTTAAAATTGTTTTTATATGTAATTGGATAAAATAAAAAGATACATATGTGTAGATATGTGAATAATGTGTACATATATATACGAAATTTATTTAATTCTACTTATCTATTAGGTACTCATATCCAGCTTATCTATCATGATTTTAAAATTTTGTCTATACTTTCTAAACAATGAATGCTTTAAAAATGTTCTCCTTTTATCTGTGAAATGTGGTCCAAAGAGTATTATCTCTGGAATCCAGGGGCTCCCATTTAAAATCCACAGCTACCCCCTGGTAGTCTTAAACCAGTCATTGAACTTCAAATTGCCTCATTTTTCCATTGTTCTGAGAAGGGGGGCAATCCATAACCTTTGAGATCTTTTCCAACTCTGCATCCATGCTCCAACCTTTCCCTCTTTCAGTAGAGTGCCTGATGATGATTGACAGGAAATCTTGTGAAATTTTCATTTTTAGACAATTCATGAACTTAGAAATAGGCAGAGGACAGAAGTTGTGCAGCTTAGGGAACATGACCAACAGGCCAGATTGCTAGGCAAGTGTGTTAGAACAGAACTTTGCCCCCACATATCCCACTACCATCTGGTTTTGTTTAACCTTACCTCATTAGTACTTGAAATTCACCAGTTAAAGATGTATTTGAGTTAGTAATTTTTCTCTTCCAAATATACAAATAACCTTAAGAAAGTTAATCAATTATTCAGGTTAGTATAAATTAATTTGCCTATTGCTTTTCTTCTAATTTCTAGCTATAATAAGGTACATTAAAGGAAGAAGAATATTTATTTGAGAGATTTCTGAAACTTGAAACTGAAAAATGAAATTTAGGTTGGCCTAACTGGGTTTTCCCAGAGTAAGACTTCAAGTACCTACCATAAGGACACTGGATCTCTAATGAAGGGTATTAGAAGGAAAGAGGGGTATACAAAAAGATAGGTGATTCAAAACCCATCTCTGGCTAGTTCTGTACTCAGGAAAAGGGAAGAAAATTTCCTTCTTCATAATCTTAATCTTTCTTATTATATCACATATGGCCATCACTTCCTCTTAGAACTACAATTGACAACCTAATCCTCCAGTTTAACTGTAATATTAGTAATAAGGGTCTTTAGGTTGACCTATACATTGATTCATTATTTATAACATTGTTTCTCTGGAAAACACATTTCAAGATCTAAATAAGAAACTTACAACATAGTCTTTGAGACTCAATCTAATCGAAGGTTGGCTATAGGCATCTATCCATCTACATATCTTTCTGTTCATCTATTTAGATAAAGACGGAGATAAATAGAAGGAAGGACATAGATTATAGATATGGACAAAAGAAATCTATAAATAATAGCTCTATAAATTATATCTATGAATATATCTATATTTATATTACATATATATTTATAGATATATATATTTATGAACATATATATAAATAATAGCTCTAGATGATCTATTGAGAAAAAGATAACATAGCATAGTAGATAGAGATTTGACCTCAAAGCCAAGAAAAAGAGACCAATATGAATTCTGAGACTACTTCTGGCTTATACTTGATTTCTGATATCAGACAAGTTATGTTGCTTTTCAGTATTCTTAGCAACTGTCTAAGAGTATAAGTTGCAGAGAAGTTACAGAACTGAATTGATGAGTAAGTTTTTATGCACATGCGTGTCAATAAAAGAAGGATAGTAAAATAGAAAGATTGGAAATATGGAGGTAGAGCTTCTAGTTTTAAATTTTGGTGAGCTACTTGCTCTCCATGATTTCATTACTTTACTTGTCTGGGCCCCAGGTCTTCATTTGTAAAATAAAAAGGCAGTACTAAGTAGCCTCTATAATATATATCTACATATGTATATACATTTGTATGTAGACAGAGATAATAGATAGATGATAGAAAGATGGATAGATGCATGATAAATGATAAAAAGATGGATAGATGACAAATAGATGATAGAAAATTAAGTGATAGATGGTAAATACAAGAGATAAATAGGTGATAAATGATAGAAACATAGATGATAAATGTATGAGAGAAGATTGAAAAATAGATACCTGGGAGACAGAAACAGACAGACAGAGCAATATAAAAGAGATAGAGATACTTGTCATATAGGTGCTTAATAAATACTTGTTTATTGATTGAAATTCATACCAGAATATTAATAATCAAGTTTCTGTGGCTTGGTTTTAATCATTTTCTTCTAGATGATTTGGACTGTACAACTTTAAAAACATCAATTTTTTAGGTTTAGTAGTTATAACTTTAAACTGCTTTCATAATAATGATTAAAGAACTAACAAAGAAATGCAATCTTATTTGTTAGTATTTATTTCAGGAGTCTTTAAAAGTATTAACTCTCCTTCAGAATCAAGTTTTATAATGGAGCCCAAAGTAGTCCCTTAAATGTCACTAGTACTTATATTAATGTATCTCTAGAAACATTATGTATCTCTAGAGTGACATATATCATGTTAAATTAGTTATCCTTGTCCTTAAGTGACTGTACAAGGAATAAGCTTAAAGGAATAGTGTAATTCATCAAGTTGTTTCTGAGAAAGCAGGATTTCAGTACTTATTCTTAGTTTATAGCTTTGATTGGTGCAAGTCTTTACTTTTTAAAAAAAGTTTTTTTCTAGATTTTAAATATTAATATGCCATTGGTAATGTTAAGTATAATATTAAGCTAATATTACTAAATAGACTCTGGTAATACATTAGTAGAATACATAACAGTAATGGAAAACTTTGCAAATTTATGTGTGCATATATACATACATACATACATATATAAAATTTGTGTTGTCCTCTTTAATTTATTAGAATTTATAGAATTATTTCTCAGGTTCTCCAAAGAATAATATATTATGCATTTGTGCATATCTATTTATGCAATATAAATATACATATAAGCATATACATGTATGTGTGCTTATATGTGTATCTGTATAGGTATATGTGTATGTATAAATTTTGCAGCCTGAAACCAGCGTATATTAAGGTTCTACAATTATTTCACGACAAATAGACTCTAATAATATTTACATTACTTCCTAAAAAACATTAAAAATTTTAGAACTCACATAATAAAATTATTTTTACCTCCAAATGATCAAATTTATATCTGTAGCATTTGAGGGAAATTATTCCCCCCAAAAAAGTGGAAAGTTAGCCTAGATTCTTAATAAAACATAAAAAAGGTTATCTATGCATTTGATCATGAATATTCTCAAAAAAAATCCTTATTATAAAATATGGTAATGATAATATATCATCAGTGCAATAAAGTGTGCTTCTCCGTTGTTAAAAGGTTTTTGTTTTTTGTTTTTTGTTTTTTTTTTTGGTTTGTTTGTTTTTGATTTCTTTTTTTGCTTTAAAGGGAAAAGGGTGAGATGGGAGGGAGTCCAAAAGGATAAGTTCACAATGTGGGCAACTTCCAGGGTAGAAATTCCAAACTGTTAGGGGCAGCCAGGTGGCACAGTGGATAGAGCACCAGCTCTGAAGTCAGGAGGATCTGAGTTTAAATTTGGTCTCAGACACTTAACATTCCCTAGCTGTGCGACCCTGGGCAAATCACTTAACCTCAATTGCCTCAGCCAAAAAAAAAAAAAAAAGAAAGAAAGAAAAAAAAAAAAGAAATTCCAAACTGTGATAACATGTAAGCCAAGTTTAGAAATTTCTCAGTGGGGATCTTTGATGAAGCCTGCTAACCATCTCCTGACAGAGATATCACAAAATAAATTATGGATCCATACATATATTTCAGGACATGACCTTTGTATGGACTTCTTTTACTTGACTTTGTCTATTTGTTACCAAATATCCCCTCCTCACCTTCTCTTTCAGCTAATGGGGATGGCAAGATAAGAACAAGTACCTGCATTGGCTGTAAATAGTGATTTAAAAGAGAGAGAGAGAGAGAGAGAGAGAGAGAGAGAGAGAGAGAGAGAGA
>JAJPUD010000546.1:49698-83369 GCA_023553655.1 Myrmecobius fasciatus
AGAGAGAGAGAGAGAGAGAGAGAGAGAGAGAGAGAGAGAGAGAGAGAAAGAAGAGCAAATGTAATTTTGTTTCGTTTTGTTTTTGTTTTTTTTTTTTGTATATGCATAGAAGAGAACAGAACAAATTTGTAAAGGAAGCACAGATAAGCAGGATAGTTTAGAAAGTTATATTTATATATCCTTTCTTTATTATAACCTGCTTGGGAGTGGGGGAGATGGAAGGGGGGGGGAGATAAAATAAATAAGTTGTCCAACAGTGAACAAAAGAACAATTTACAAGGAAGTAAAGAAAAAATGGGCACTCATGAATATAATTTCTTCTACTAATATGTAGTATTTCTTAGATTGGTATTTGTTATCATATATTTTAAATCCTCCCTAATATTCTCCTGGGCCCGTAATAATATTCTCTTTTGTTTTGTTTCATTTTGTTTTGTATTGCTTTTCTGTTTTTCTTTTTGCTTATTCTGTTTCTTCAAATAAAATAAATTTGAAAAAAAAGAAAATTGTATTTATAATTTTATATATGCATACACACATATTTTCATATATACATGCACATAAGATAGCAGCATGAATTAGAGATTCACTATTTCATATGGAATCTTCTTCTCATATTCAGCTGTATATATAGAAATGTCATTCCCTTAATCCCCACTTTGGGATGGGAGAAAGTATAATGTTATACTGGTTGATTATCCCTGAGGAAGACTGAATCTTGAGTCACAGAACCTGGCTTCAGATCCTGTCTCTGCCACTTAATTTCCTGTGTAATCTTCCACAAATATTGCCCCTTGGATCATTAGCTTCTTCATCTCTATAATGAGTATTGTGCCCTGGGTTGTGCTCACAGACCTAGAAAATATTGGAGGTAGGACTTAGCCATGCATTTTTTTTTTGCCTTTTGGTGCCTGGATAGATCTTTTTTTTTTAATTTTTTAAAATTTTTATTTTATTTTATTTTTGCATTTTTATCTTTTATTCTAATACATAAATGAGAACTTTGATTTTCAGCACATCTGTGGAAAAATGATTTATTTGGGCAGGTAGAATAGTTATTATATATATAATAAATGTTAAATATGAGATGAATTATATATGTGTACTGATATACTAATAATGATATATATCAAAAAATTTATACCAACATGGAAACAATTTCAAAGAACAAGATAAAAATGAAATAATATGTATCCACTAAAGACTGAAGTTTAAATCCTCCCTCAATCACATACTAGCTATGTGAACTTGGGCAAGCTATATAACCTCCTTCACTTTCATTTTCCACATTTATAGAATTAGGGGAATAATAGTACCTACATCACAATATTATCATAAGGATCAAATGAGATATTATAGGGACAATACTTTGTAAACCATAAAGCACTATCTAAGCATATCATTATTATTATTATTAATTTTATGAGCATTTTGATATCATATGACCTTCCTCCCCACAGCTAGAACCTTGATTCTACTTTTGGATTATGAAACTCTCATAGACAAACTTTTGACATTGAATTAGGCCTCCTGGACACTTCCCATGCATCTCCAAACCAATTTCCCATCTCCTTCTCACCTTCAAACTCTCTTCAATATACTGTCTTCTTCATTTAGAATATAAACTTTTTGAGGATAGGACATGCTTATTTTTGTATTCCAGCCTTTAGCATATTGTCTTGCATATTTTATTGTTGTTCACTTGTTCCAGGTCCAACTTTTCATGATTCCATTTGGGGTTTTTATGGCAAAAATATTGCAGTGGTTTGTTATGTCTTCCTCTAGCTCATTTTACAGATAATGAAACTGAGACAAACCAAGTAATATGATTTTTTCCCAGATTCACACAACTAATAAGTGTCTGAGGCCAGATTTGAACTCGGGAAGATAGATAAGTCTTTCTGCCTCCAGACCCAATGCTCTATTATGCCATATTGCTGTTCTTGTATGAGACATAATAAACTTTTAGTAAATAGTTTGTGTACTTATCTATGTATCTCTTATCCACCTCTCATGTTTACCTCCTCCTATCTCTTACTTGTGACCCCAAAATGCTATAGTATACACAATAGCCATATCCACACAAACCATTTCCAGGTCAATCAGACAGGTAACTAACAGACTAATTGATAGGACTCAGCCCCTAGCTGAATTAGGGGAGTGTCTACTCCAAGTATGTAAAAATTTCATTCAGTGGAATGGGTGGATGAGAACAGTGTGTTCCAATGGCCATGGATGAAGGCACCTGAAGCACATACTGTGGAGCCTTAGAACTTGGCAGATATTGAAGACACTGAGGTCATCTTCTGCATTTTGGTTCCAGTATTTCTAAATTTTGTCTTCCCAGTGAAATTTGATTATTCTGAAAGAGAGAATAAAACCGAGGACTTAGCATGATTCTGCCCCTTTTAAATACAATTCACATTGTATTTTTTTCTCACCCCCATGATGTCAAAATGAAGGACAAACAGTAACAATTTCTATCATCTGTCTATCTATCTCTATCTATCATCAATAGGAAACCACTGAATTTTAGTAGTACCATAAAAGATACATTGCAGAGAGGAGAGGTTTGAATCAAGTAGACCAATTAGGAGGCTATTGCAATAATATAAGCAAGAGATGATGAGGGCTTATATTGGAGACTATTTGAATAGAAAAAAAAAGGGAACAGACAGAAGAGATATGGAAGGAGACTTGACAGGATACAATTGCATATTGGATATGTGCTAGAGAAGGAAAAGTTAATAGTGATACCCAAATTATAAATCTATGTAATAAAAAAATGATGGTAATAATAAGCAAGTTTAGAGAAGAACAAGGTTCAAGAGAAGGAAAATATATTGACATCTGCAATCTGTTATACGCCATTACTGTCTGTTCCTCCTGTGTGGCTCACTCTGACCCATCAAAGACAGAAAGGAGGTTTGGTACATATTGGTCAATGTCTCAGAGAGCTGAGCTTGTTTCTGAGGAAGGTGATTTGGGGAATAGGGAAGGGCATGCTTGGGGAGGAAGGAGTGGAATTTTTCTAATGATAGATAAGGGCTTCTGTGAATGTCCAGGAGCAATTTAGGTAACAATCTCCCAGTTGGATATCTGGCTCAGAACAGGGAGGTTGCTAACTTGTATGGTGCTGAGAGTATGGGTTTTTTTTTTTATTTCTTTTTCCCCCTCTTTGGCAGGAGAGGAACAATGAAAGTTGTATTTGTTCTACAGTCAAGTCCCCTAATTGACCAATATAGGATGGTTGTAATTAAACCCATATTTCCATCTTTGTTGATCTCACACCCCTTGAGGTCAGACGATATATAACTTGGATTGTGGCCACTATTCCCATGAAGACCACTAGTTCGAACTAGATAGACATTTTCAGATATAGTCAGCACGTTAATTTGTTTTGTTTGGCTACATTTTGGTCATTTAGTGGGGGGTTTCATGGGACAGGGACAGGAGAGCTGGTTAGTG
The DNA here is from genome assembly GCA_023553655.1 of Myrmecobius fasciatus. NCBI lineage: Eukaryota > Metazoa > Chordata > Mammalia > Dasyuromorphia > Myrmecobiidae > Myrmecobius > Myrmecobius fasciatus. Next base: position 53,167 of record JAJPUD010000546.1, read on the forward strand.
AAAGAAACACAAAACAAGCCAAAAAACAGGGACATTATTAAAAATTAAAAATAAAGTAAAAGGAAAACTTTCAAAAGGGAATGTGAATAACAAGGCAATATTGTCACTACTCTATTTAATGTACATTAAAAATAAAAAGCAATGATATTCAAGAAAGTTTGCACTTTATATAATTCTCTTTTTTCCTTAGATATTGAAAGATTTGTGCTTATCAATGATTGTTCAATTCATAACGTAAACACCTTTAAAAAGAACAGCTCCTTTGTAAATGGCTTTATGGTAGTTGTACTGTTCATTGACAAAAGGTCACAAGCAAACTTAACTACACTCCTTTGCTTAGCTGCTCCACAAATGCATAGCCTGCACAAATTAAATGTTCAAGCATTCCTCATTCATTATAATCTTTTTTTTTCCTGCTTCAAAATCAAAATTAGAGCTTTCATATGCTTGGATCTTCAATGAATATCCATCATTTGTGCAAGAAGATAGCCGGCGATTTGTTTCTCAGGAAACAGGACACCTGTACATAGCCAAAGTGGAACCATCTGATGTAGGAAATTACACCTGTGTTGTGACTAGTACTGTTACAAACAACAGAGTACTAGGTTCTCCCACTCCTTTGGTGTTACGCACAGACGGTAAGTATTTGTTTTAAAAATGATTCTGGGCAAAAAATTTAAAAAAGAATAGAAAACAAAATAAGACACATAACTTATTTTCCTCTAGTCTAGAAATAAGGCCTGTTATGTTTCTTTCATGGAAAAGCATATAGGAAGAAAAGTTTTGCCCAAGATGTGATAGGGTAGAGGAGGGGGTAGGAAAGTTATGATTTACATTAATGGAGAGAGAACCAACATCAGGATTATAAATTTAGAACTAGAAGAGATCTCAGGTCACCCAATCCAACAATGTTCATTTTATGAATATTGAAACTGAGATCCAGAATATTGGGTTTCTTGACCAAAGTCTTACAGGTTCAGAAAATCATCCAGAATTTAAACTGTTCCTCTCAATTTAAAAATCAGCATTCTTTCCATCAAACCATGATTATATTATAGATGCCTTTGTTGTGGGATCCTATGATTGGGATTTCCCAAATAATTTGATGTATTTCCAATTCTCTATTGTGTGAAGAAATATTTAAACCTTTTTTGGGCTCCTTTTAACCCTTTCAAGTCATGAATTAAATTTCATTACAGCAAACACATGAACATATTTTTAAACAACAGTGTTTTAATGAATTAACATTTCTATGTCTTAATAAATGACCCATAACAAACTTATAGTAGAAAAGAAGAATGTGGACAGTTCTTGGACTACATGTGTATTTGCATTTGACCTCTAACAGTAATTTTACTTGCCACTGGTGAGCTCAAAATTATTACACATTCTACTAAGACTGTTAAATTAATTGACCTCCTGTTAATCCTTAGAAAATATACTTTGGGGATGTCATAATAAATCATTATATTTTGTGACTACTTAAAGCAGAAAGCAAATGATAGTTGTGTTTTTTTAATCCCCTTCTCTTGGTAAATTAGAGAGAACAATTTCTCCAAAATGCTTTTTAAAATTAGATTTATGCTAAGTTGTGAATACCTTAATCAAAGAAAGCATGATGCAGAAGCAAGAAATTGTTTCTGTCAGTAGAAGACTTGGGTTCAGAGCCTGGCTCTCAGCCACTTATCCCCTGTGTGATTGTGGGCAAGACATTAAACCCTTTGTCCTCATTTTCCTAATCTATATAATGAAAGGAGTGAACCAGATAAACTCTGAGCTTCCTCCTGCCTCTAAATCTATTATTCTATGAGTCTATAAAATGGTACATAATTGGTCAGAAAAAAATTAACCTAGTTTCCAAAAATTCCCAATCCCTGTCTTAATTTTTTTTAACTAGAACAAAAATATTCATTTTGTTTTCTCCCTAGTCATCTCTTCAGTTGTCACCTGTAAGAGTCATTGGACAAATAATAGAGATCAACAATTCTGTGTGTCTGTTTATCTACTCTCTATAGCACATAGATAGTATATATCTAACTATCAATATCTATCATATATCAATGTTTGCATATTCATATTATCTATAATCTATCTCTATTTATATCTATCTGTATTTATCTATCATCTGTCAAACAGTTTACCTATTCATATCATCACTCCATATGTATATCTATCATCTAGCTGCCTGTTTGTAAAATCTATCAATCTGTTTATTCATATCATCAATTATCTATCTCCTTGAATATCTATCTAGCTATCTCTATCATCTATCAATATGTTTACCTATTCATATCATCTTTCCATATGTATATCTATCATCTAGCTACCCATATCCATCATCTATCAATCTTTTTGCCTATTCATATCATCTATCATCTATCTATATCTATCATGTATCAGTTTGTTTACCTATTTATATCATCTCTCCATATGCATATCTATCATCTAGCTACCTTTATCTATCATCTATCAATTTAAGTTCCCTATTCATATCATCAGCCATCTATCTCTATGAATATCTATCTAGTTATCTCTATCATCTATCAATCTGTTTATCTATTCATATTATCTATCCATATGCATAACTATAATCTAGCTACCTATGTCTATCATCTATCAATCTGTTTGACTATTCATATGATCTATCATCTATCCATGTGTATATGTACCATCTAACTTTCCATACCTGTCATGGATCAATCTGTTTACCTATTTATATCATCTATCCATATGTATATCTATCATGTATCAATTTGTTTGCCTATTTATATCATCTATCTCTATATATGTCTATCTAACTATCTTTATCCATCTGTTTATTTATTCATATCATCTATCTATAACTGTATTTGGCATCTAGCTATCTATATCTAAATCTTTATCATCTGTCTATATATATTCATATCTGTCCTCTATCAATTTATCTGTCATTCATAATTCAGTTCAACATGTCATATTATTCAATTCAACTCACTTTTTTTTCAAGCATCAATATTGTATACCAGCCACTGTCCTAAATATCAGTAGTACAAAGTGAAAACAAAAAGCATTGAGTCTTCTCAAAAAGCTTCAATTCTTATATGAAATGTCACTTATTAATGTGAACTCACAAAGAATTCAAAATAATACGAGAAAATCAGCAACACTACTGATTTTGTGTGGTGGATTTGCAGGTGTGATGGGTGAATATGAACCCAAAATAGAAGTTCAATTTCCAGAAACTCTTCCAGCAGCCAAGGGTTCAACAGTGAAATTGGAATGCTTTGCCCTTGGAAAGTAAGTATTTTAATGCAATTTACCAATTATCTAGTCACTTATTTCAGTGAAGATTAGGATTATATTCTGAAATTTTTTTACCTTTGTTTTTCATTTGTCAATATATAAGTGTTTTCATAGCTCTAAAGGAGAGTGAAGAAATGACAAAAAAAAAATTTTTGTTGTTTCATCATTGTCCTTTAGATCTATTGAATGAACATTATTTCATTTTATATTAAAAGCTACTTTCAAAAAAATTAAGAGAAATAACCAATTTTGCAAGTTTTAATGACTCTTCACATTTTGTATTTTCATTCCTCTTTTATACCATAGTGCTTAACTCTTCCTTTCAGTTTTTCTCTACATAAGAAATTATTTATAAAATGAATAAACTTTCTTATAAATCTACAAATAAACTTCTTATGAACTTTTGAAAATACAATTTACATATCATTGATACCAGAAGTGTTGTACATGGTGGTGGGAGGGAACTAGTTTTCCTATCCTTCAAAATATGTATGTTTGTTTCACATGAAATGCTTCTGATTTTGATTTTAGAAGATACAAGTAACCCCATAATCTACTTTTAGTCCAGTGCCTCAGATCAACTGGAGAAGAAGTGATGGATTACCATTTTCCAGTAAAATTAAAATGAGGAAATCAAATGGCATGCTGGAAATCCCAAATTTCCAGCAAGAAGATTCTGGTTTATATGAATGTATTGCTGAAAATTCAAGGGGAAAAAATGTTGCTAGAGGGCGTCTCACTTATTATGGTAAGTGACCTTGGACAAGCTGACTTCTCTAAACCAGTTTCCTTATTCATAAAATGATAGGAATGTATTAAAATATTCCTATAGTCTATTACTAACTTTATTTTCTATGTGTATAGTTTATGCGTCGTGGGTCATTCTTAATTGGGTATATGTACTTGTAGTTAAGAAAGGATAGTCTAATTCATTGGTATGCTTATAATACATCCTCTTGTTTTAAAAATAACTCCTACTCAGTTTTATTTTGGGAGTTTGGGGAGAAGAATGAATCTCAAGATTCTTTTTTAAGATTCTAATCAGATAGGAATTTAGCTCACCATTTCATCTAAAAAGTGATAGTGGACTTTAGATTATGAAATTACTTTTGTATCTTCTTGTTTCTTGTTATCTTTATTAAGGGGGGAAGGCAGAGAATTAAAAATATAACAGTTGTCCCAGTAGAATAACCACATAAACTAAGCTAAAGTATGGAGTACCCATGAACTTTATGGTACCCCCTCAAAATTACGTTTAGTATTGTTTTATGTCTTTGATTTTATAAACAAAATAAGTTATTAAACTCAATAAGTTTTTGTTTTGGAAACAGTATTATTCTTATTTAGATTTTATTTGTTAAAAAAAAATTTCAGATACACTTTTTCAAATCCCTGTTGTTGCATGTACATACACACATATACATCCCTATTTTTTTTTTTTTGCTGAGGCAATTGGGGCTAAGTGACTTGCCCAGGGTCACACAGCTAGGGAATATTAAGTGTCTGAGACCAGACTTGAACTCAGTTTCTCCTGACTTCAAGGCTAGTGCTCTAACCACTGTGCCACCTAGCTGCCCCATACATCCCTATTTTAAAGAAATAAAATAGGAAATACAAATATGTGATTTAACAACATAAAGTTTTGGGACTTGAACATGATGTATGCCTTTATACATCACTGATTAGAAAAATGACAAGGCTGATGGGGTTGATGATTTGGGTGAAAAGCAAATCTTATGAAATGTAATTTTCTTTGAGAGAATTCATTTAGATGATAATATGAATTTTGATGACAGGCAGCATTTTTATAAGGGAAAACTGAGAATTCCAGGTGTAAAATATTGAGTCAGGGATAAATTATGACTTCCACAGGACACTAGGGATATCTGCAGGATTGTAGTAATATAATTGTTAGAATGATGGTGCCAATAAGAGTATCAAATTAATAAGGCACTTTAAGGATTATAAAAAGTACCTTTTAAACAGTATTTCATTTGATTATTACAACTGTTTGAGATAGAAGTTACCATTACTTCTGATGTATTATTTTTGTATTGCTTGAACCATAACTGTGATTTCACTGATGTTTAGATTCCCACTGAGATAATTCCCTTACCCTTTACCAAGGTAGACTTACAACTGCTCAATCCACTATATTCTTAGAGAGTTTAGTGCTTTGATAGCCTGTATGTGTATCAAAGGTCCTACTTGAGCCCATATCCTCTTAACTTCAGAACCTACTCTCTATCTACTATGATACAGAGCCTCAATGTCCATTTTACAGGGGAAAAATGGGGGTCTGAAAAAAATGATTGACTTTTAGAGGGTCACACAACAAATATTCAAGGTAGAATTTAAACAACTGAAAAAAATCCAGGATTCTATTCACTGTTACATTGCCAGAAATAGGTGTCTGAGAACAAACATTTCTATAATTTCTAGATTATATATAGGTTTTTTTTAATACCTCGATCTTCTATGAATTAGTAACTTTATAGCCAGTTCCCTAATAACTAATACAGCTCCTTGCTTAGGACATACCTCCTGTATGTCAATCAATAAAAGTCTTAAAAATATCCCTCTCATCACTTAAAAGAAAGAAAATAGCCCTTGTCCAGACACCAGCTATGTAGTTGAAGGGAGGAGGCCACCAAACAGCCCCTGTGTAGAGCTGTAACACAGGAGGGTTAATGGAGTCCAGATTTGGAGCATGTCAAAGCTGAATGCCCTTACAGCCCCTCATCAGCATAGAAACAACAAGGCTTAACACCTAATTAACACGAATAATTAAAATAGGAAGCTAACAGATGGTGGGTTGGGATAAGTTCTTCCCTGCTGTGCCCTCCCAACTCCCCAGACAGTCTCCCCAGAAACAGCCTTGCATTGGTATTAGTGTCCTGGGCTTCCTGCCCACTTCACCCCACAATGACTGCCAGCTTCGTGCCTGAAGGCAACAGTTGCTCCAAATTCACTACTTATGGCTTTTTTCTGAAGACTTCTGACTCCCTGACTCAGAAGGGGACAGTGGGCAAAGAGACAAAGGAAGAAGTCCCTTCCTGTATTCCTGTGCTGCCAGTGTTCCATATACCCTGACCCCCCATGACAAGTATGGTTTAGAACCATCTGCTGGGAACATGAGTTAACATGCAGCAAAGATCTTCTACAATTTTGGTTTGGTAGAAAGAACACTCTCAGAAAATCATTATTAGGGGACTGCTTTTTTCTGTACTTAAAGAAAAAGAAAAAAACAAACTTTATCCCCAAAATAGGTCTTTACTTTCTCTCTGCAAAAACATTTACATATATGTTTATCTTTATATGGTTACATGGACATATGATTAATATAAACACAGAGAGAGACATACTATGTGTATATAGTAATTATATAGTAATCTGTATGTCTGTGTAACATAGAAATAAGTGTGAAATACAGAGGTATGAATATACATGTGTATGTGTATATATTTAATATATATATATTACTTATATAAAACAAATATGTATGTATATATGTGGCACACATATATGAAGAAAGATCATATCTATATGTTTATGTATTCATAAATACTTATATATCTATATAAATATATGCATTTATCTATAAAAGCACATATGCATGATATGCACAAATATTTTACTTACGTATTACATATTATCTAAGGTATATATTACCTATAGGTAAATATTGTTTTACCAATGAAGATATATTTACATTTGTGATGTGGGTTGTGTGTGTGTGTGTGTGTGTGTGTGTGTACACAACATTCAGTCATCTGGGGAGAAGAGAATAGTGATGGAGGAGAGGTATCAAGAATGGTTTCTCCCAGGAATCTACTGGGGTTTGTTGAATAGGAAACCTGAAATGGTTAAACAACCTCTGGGAATACCATTTTTCCTTTCCCACGGGTGTTTGAAATAGCTGATTCCCAGCTCCTAGCTCAGTTTTACACCTAACAGACCAGCTCTAGCAAAGGACAAATTACTTGTTCTTGACCTGTAACTTTTCCCTGATGGACTATGCAGAAGGAGGAGAATTGTTTTAACCTTCTAAAGTTATCACCCTACTTCCTTACAGGGCAAATTCTGTAACAGGTGCCTTAGATATTCTTCCTTCCTTGTACCCATTGGAGAAAGTCCCAGGCAGCTGTCCCCATGTTGGATGTCATCTACAACCCATTCCTTCTGGTGTAGCAGAATTCTTGTCCGAAGAGCTTGCTTTTATCCAGGGAGGCATTTTGGGGCCAAAGTTGGGGCTTGCTTGTGCCTACTTGCTCATCCCAACTCAGCAGGTTATTCTACCATATTCTGTTACATGCATCTTTTTCCTTGGTGCATCCTGCATAGCAAAATTCTGCAACTTGTCATGATTTCAAGGTAGAAGGGAACAATAATAGAGGAATTGCACAAGACATTCTATCTTCTTCAGATAGGGAAGATTTTTGCCTTATTTCACCTGTCATTTGGAGACATACCAATCTCCTTTCTCCCTCTCCCCATTGTTTTTTTTCCCCCAAGCCATCTTCCTCCTATCCTCTTTACCATCCTATCCTCTGCCCTCTTCCAGAACCATCTGCCTCTAGTCTTTGTACCTTAGGTGTCTTTTTAAAGTGTGATGGTACCTGACTTCCTGCTAACATTATGGGCTTTCCCAGCAAGCGCCAGAGAATTGGGTGTATCTGCCCCTACTTCATAATTTCATAAATTAATTATCAATTTAGTTATTAAATTAATTTAAGGCATCACACATTTTAATTTAAAATTAATATTAGAAATTAATACAATCTGAAACATTTCATGTAAAGAAAGCTAGGTGGTACAGTGGAAAGAGCACCAGCCCCGAGTTCAAATGTGCCCTCAGATACTTAACACTTTCTACCTGTGTGATCCTGGGCAAGTCACTTAAACCCAGTTGCCTCAACCAAAAAAAGAAAGAAAGAAAGCCAAATAAGAACATTCTCATCTCACTGTAGAGGGTGACTATTCTTGCCTATCTCAGATCTTTTTCAGCCTAGCAGTTTCTTCTTAAATTGGAGTCAGAAGAAAAATAACTACAGCAGCTTGTAAATCTGTTCTCATGGAAAGAGATATCTACTAGGAATCATTTGAAAGGCTGTATAAAGTTCATATTTAGAACTTTTAAAACTATCTTTTATTTTCCCCAGTAACATGTAAACAATTTTTAACATTCATTTTAAAAAGAATTGAGTGCCAAATTTTCTCCCTCCCTCTTTTCTCCTCTCCTTGAGACAAATATAGCTATTTGATATAATCTGTATATGTGTAGTCATTCAAAACATATTTCCATATTACCCATATTTTAAAGAAAAATAAGGACCAAAAAAAAACCAAGAAAAAAATAAGAAAAAATAAATGATGAAAAAAAAAGTATTCTTTCATTTGCGTTGACTCCCTCAGTTCTTTCTCTGGAGGTGGATAACATTTTTCATCATAAGTCCTTCAGAATTTTTGGATCTCTATATTTTGGAGAATAGCTAATTTATTCACAACTCATCCTCATGCACTGTTGCCACAAATTGCCACAAATTGTTCAACCATTCCCCAATTGATGGGCATCCACTCAAGTTCCAATTCTTTGCCACTATAAAAAGAACTGCTGTAAGCTGATTTCAGAAAAGCCTGGAAAGATTTGCATGAACTGATTCTGAGTGAAAAGAGCAGAACCAAGAGAACAGCAAGATTATGTGGTGATTAACTATAATGGACTTGACTCTTCTCAGCCATGCAGTGATTCAAGAAAATTCTAATTGACTTGGAATGGAAAATGCTATCTGCATACAGAGAGATAACTAAGGAGACTTAATACACATCAAAGTTTAGCATTTTTGCTTTTTTCTTTTCTTTTTTTTCCTTTCTTAATCTTTTTTAGTTTTCCTTCTAGTCTGATTTTTCTTGCACAACATGACAAATGTGGAAATATGTTTAAAAGAAGGACATATTTAATCAATATCAGATTGCTTGCTGTCTTGGGGAAGGGAGAAGTAAGGGAGGGAGGGAGTAAAATTAAAATCACAACCTTACCAAAAATGTCAAAAACTATCTTTATATGTATTTGGGGAAAAATGATACTATTTAAAATAATTCTGTACAGATTGGTCCTTTCTCCTTTTTTTTTTTAATTTCTTTGGAATACTTACCTAATAATGAGATTGCTGGAACAGAGGGTGTGTGCATAGTACCAAGTTGTTCTCCAGAATGGATGGATCAGTTCATAACTCCACCAACAATGTATTAGTGTTTCAAATTTTCCACATCCCCTCCAACATTTATTATTTTCCTTTTCTTTCATATTAATCTAATCTGAGAGGAATGAGGTAGTACCTTAGAATTGTTTTAATTTGTATTTACAATTCATTTGTTAACAGGGCCCAGATTATAGGCCCTGCTATAGTGTATAGATTTTCTATCTGAGATTATGAAGATCTGAGCTGCCCTGAATTCCTCCTTGCAGTCTTCCTCAATGTGTGATCTAAAATAGAACTAGTGCTTGGTGGCCTAAATAATAAAGATGACCCATATTTGCCATATGATAAACTTGAAAGTGTTTTAGTCAATCTTATTCAACAAGAATCTAGTAAGTATTTCCTCTGGGCCAGACCCTATGCTAAATGCTAGCAATATAAAAATAATGACCTCTGATTTTAAAGAGCTCATATCGCATTGGGGAAAGAGAGAATAAGGGATAAGCATTTATATAGCACCATCTGTGTGCCAGACACCATACTAAGCGCTTTATAATATTATTTTAATATATGTGTGCACTTGTATTTAACAATGTTACTTATTATCTCATTTGATTCTCACAACAACCTTAAAAGGTAATATCTATTATTATCTACCTTTTATACTTGAGGTAATTAAGACAACTAGAGAATAGAGATTTGGTGACTTGCTTAGAGTCTTAGCTAGCATGTTAAACATAGGATCTGAACTCAGGTCTTCATGACTTCAATATATCTGCATACTTTAATCATCATATAACTTGTATAGAACATTACAGAAAAAAATATGAACAAATTATATCAGTCACCATTATGTGAACACTAGTACTTCAAAATCAAGGGTAGATATTATGAAGTTATTTCACTTTGATGAATTTCATTTCCCTGAAAAATGGAAGAATAGCTTGAGATAACTCAGAAAAATAGGTATATTCTTCCGCAGGAGTGAGGTATAGAGTATATATCTGAGAATTAGTTCATAGAATACCTTTTTCTTAAAGAAGGGAAAGGGACCCACATGTGCAAAAATATTTTTGGCAGTCCTTTTTGTAGTGTCAAGGAACTGGAAACTTAGTGGCTGCTCATCAATTGGAGAATGGCTGAATAAATTATGGTATATGAAAGTTATGGAATATTGTTGCTCTATAAGAAATGATCAGCAAGATGATTTTAGAGAGGCTTGGAGAGATTTACATGAACTGATGCTGAATGAAATGAACCAGGAGATCATTATACATGGCAACAACAAGACTATATGATGATCAATTCTGATGGACATGGCTCTCTTCAACAATGAGATGATTGAGCTAATTCCAATGATCTTGTGATGGAGAGAGCCATCTACACCCTGAGAGAGGAGTTGGGAACTGAGTGTGAATCACAATATAGCATTTCTATTTTTGTTGTTGTTTGCTTCAATTTTATTTTCTTTCCCATTTTTCTTCCTTTTTGATCAAATTTTTCTTGTGCAGCAAGATAATTGTACAAATATGTATATCTATATTTGATTCATATATATTTTTACCATATTTAGCATGTATTGGATTACTTACCATCTGGGGAGGAGATAGGGGTAAGGAAGGGAAAAAATGGAACATAAAGTTTTGCAAGGGTCAATATTGAAAAATTATCCTTGCATATGTTTTTAAAATAAAAAGCTTCAACAACAACAATAAAAAACAAAACAAAACAAAAAAAACACAGAATATCCCATACTAACTGCATACGATTTACCAAACAATCTAGGAAAAAAATTTTTTATCTGGGATGGAAGATCTCTCAAATAATATTAAGAATATATTGGTTAATGGCATTATCATATAATGTAGCAGACTTTTTATTCATTCATTACTTAAAGCTGTGGTTTTGAAGTAAAAGGGGATAACAGTGTGTGCTGTCTGCATTGTCTCTCCAGATTCTCATGGTTTTGGTTTTTGGATTTAGCTAGTGTTGGAGAGATAGAGAAAGAGAGAGACAGACAGACAGACAGAGACAGAGACAGAGAGACAGCAAACTAGCACAATTCTTTTATCTCCTCTCCTGGATCTTGCTAGTTTGTGAATATGCCTCAAGGTAACTCAGGGATGCTTGCCATTTTCTAACAGCTTATAGAGAAAATGTTCAGAAATATGAATTATTTGGAAGACCTAAGGAGACCTCATTGTTTTTGGAATGATACTGGAAGAACACAAAGAGACACTATAAAATTATTAGACCACCTAGAGAAGTTGGTCTGATATTGTTGATTGACAAGTCATAGTTTTACAGTGCCTTGAAAAAAGTATTTAAGCCATATATAATATCAAGGAAAGAGGGATCACTAACTGAAAAAAGTAAAAGAAGCACTCTTAAAGTGACCAACTTCAAAGAATCTCTGAGATTAAATAATGGTTTCCCCTCACTCCCACCCTAAGATTTAAAGGTTATTAGTGTTACTAAAAACAATGAGTGATCTTACTCATGGATATATAATTTAAAAGAATCAAAACCAGGTCAGGAAATGTCAATATACTTTAAATCCTTTGAAGTCACTTGAAGATGGTTAGATAGATTAAAAAGTATACAAACTTTTAAAAATGTGATAAAAATGTGGTAAAAAGTCTCACACATATATAGAATGAGTCAAGCTTTTGCTTCCACATACACTTATTAGCTTGAAAGGTTTGTGAGAAGTACTTTACCTAGAGAATGTTGGTCAACAGAATTCAAGTGCCTTCACTAATGAAGGACCTAGTGACAGGAATACTCACTATTTTGTATATATACTCAGATTCTTAGCTGTGAAATTGAAGCTGTCACCAAAAAAACAGACTATATATGTAACTAAATTTCATGTTTGAACAACTGTTTATTCTTATATTTGGGTTAGTGATCAATGAGACATTTTACAAAAAGAAGTAAATGTTGATGATCCAAGGCTATATATACCACCTAATTGACAGCAATAAGGAAACTGAGGGAATTAGGACAAAGTTATACATTGTGGGAATTGAGTGAACCACACTGACTCCATCTTTTGATTCAATTCTGAAGCTAGCTTAAATCCCTTCCTCTTCACTTTTGGTCTGAATTCTGTCTTGTGAGAAAAGTTTATTCAGTTTTTGGGAATTGGGAGAAAACCTTATTGCATTGTTTGAACCTAGCCCTGCATGACTAGGAAGGTGAATCACCTCTCCAGAAACATGGTTAGATTCAAAGATTGATGTATTTTCTGACAATTATAAATCTCAAACACCCCAAATGTCTTATCTGAAAACTGGCCACATAGTGACCAATCAGTTAAATTCTATGTTTCTTTGATTTTTTACAGATATTTGGGGGAATAAAACTGATTTTTCCAAGTTCAGAGAATTATATCTACTCACTTTCTCCCTCCCAACTTGGAAAGTCTCTCTCTAATCTTTCATCCAATTAGAAAGCAGATTACCTAATGTATAGTTTCCTTTTAATTAACTGGATTTATTTGATTAATGGTTTTTAATGTACAAAAGTCTCTCTTTCTCTGTATTTAGGATCTAGGCCTAAGCTAAGATGGCTGCTCCTTTGTTGGGCAATTGTCATAAATTGCTCAGTAAATCCATATGCTTGGGAAGATCAAACCTCTGTTTCCTTAGTTATTTCAGCTTTCATCCACCATATCACTTCTTCAGGAAGAAATTAAATTTGTCCTTAAGAATATCCAAGAAGTACAATCACAGTCCAATAGAAATATAGCTGATATGAATGTCAGTAGCATTTGTGAACTTTGGTTCATTATACCAAACCTTTTTGGCTTAGTTTTCCATGGATGACTGGCAAAGAGAAAAAAAAATAGCTAAGGAAAGATGCTCAGGTATTGAAATAATGATAGAGATTGGGACTAGGTAACTGTGTAGTCTGTACAGAATTATCAATGCCTCTACCTAAATTCAGAAGTAGTTGGTGCTACCCATAGACCTTAAAGTTCTATATAAATTGTATCCATTTTGGTGTTTTTAGTATTATTAATTTTATTATTTTCAATGTTTGATGTCCCTATCAAGATTCATTCTGAATAGACAGACACTTTGAAAGTAAATTACTTAAGGAAACTTAGCTTTGATAATCATTAGGGCAGCTAGATGACACAGTGGATACAGCCTGGAGTCCAAATCCAGACTCAGAAACTTAATAGCTGTGTGATCCTGGGCAAGTCACTAAACTCTATATCTACAAAATGTGGAAAATAAGAGCAGTGATTTCTCAAAGTTGTTGTGAAGATCAAATGACATCATAATTGTAAACTGCTTAGCACAGTGCCTAGCATATGTTACATAAAAGTTACCTATTATTATTATTCTTGACTAGAAAACCTCCCCACAATGAATAATCACTAGTCATTTAGTTAGCATTTATTCCATACTTACGATGTCTCAAGCACTAGAGATATAAAGAGAAAGGGAAAAAAAAATAGCCCCTATTCTAAGGAGTATAATCACGACCTGATATGAACACAAATCTCAGTGGAGCAACTATGCCCTATTTAGTGCATGCTTATCACTCCACCAGAATTGACACCAAAGATTTTATACCACATTTGCAAATGTTTGGACGTGAACTATGTCCAGTGACTTGTATTTCAGAATCTCAGGGGGTGAAAAAGAATGTAGTTATTAAAAAAAAATCAATCCATTTTGCAATAAGAGAAAGAAGCTGAAGAAAGCTTTTCCACTAACTGTCTCCTTAGCTTAGAAGAATTCTGAAAGAAGTGAATAAAGCTGTGATGTTCAAGTTCATTAGTCGGGTAACAGTATTTTGCTGAGAAACCTTGGGATTCAAAAAGCCCACAAATTAGTAGCTAGATGGACATCTGTTCCTTGTCATTTTGTTTAAAGATTGGGCAACTTACAACGGAATTGGGCAACTTACAATAGAATAGCACCAGACAGCCATAGAGTTCTATTTTTAAAAAATGATAATTTATATTAACCATTTCCTGCCCAGGGGAGAGTTAATTGAACTCTCTGAGGAGTAAGAAAAATATAATATTAAATAACCAATTAAGAAGATTTTAGGATACAAGACTGTTAATCAATTTAAACTTAATAGTTTACCTTAAACAATAGCTCAGGTGCTTCTACGTGAGGAATTCAGTATATAAAGAAATTCAACATATTTGACAAATTCTGAGGAACACCTAGACATGTTTTTCAGTCATTTTTCAGTAATATCTGATTCTTTGTGACCCTGTTTGGGGTTTTCTTGGCAAAGATACTGAAATATCAGTTTGCTGTTTCCTTCTCCAACTCATTTTATTTTTTTTTTACTCTTTTTAAAAATTTTTTTTCTCAATAGTGCACTATCTTTCCAATTACATGTGAAGGCACTTTCAACATTTATCCTTGTGTTCTAAATCTTTTTTCTCTCCCTCCTTCCTCCCCAAGACAGCAAAGAATCTGATATAAGTTGCACATATAGAAAACTCCCAAACATATTTCCATGTTTGTCATGTTGTTCAAGAAAAATCAGGCCAAAGGAGGGAAAAAACATAAGAAAGAAAAAAGGAAACAAACAACAGAAAGGTGAAAATACTATACCTTGATCCACACTCACTTTCCATAGTTCTCTCTCTAGATGCAGATGGTATCCTTCATCCCAAGTCTATTGGAATTGTCTTGGATCACCACACTGTTGAGAAGAGCTGAGTCTATCATAGTTGATCATCACATAATCTTTGTGCCCAATTGTTTTTATATAAGAGAATCTCCACAGTTACACAGCTAGTATCTGAGATTTGAACATGAATGCAGGGTCTTGATTCCAGTCCTACCACTAACCAACCTGCTTAATTAACTTAGACAATGAGGGATTGCTGAATGGATGAATAAATGAAAAAGCTTTAATTAAATATCAACAGCTTGCCAAACATTGTACTAAGTTTGGGGAATATCAATAAAAAAGCAAAGACATTTTATGCCCTCTGCTTATTTTTTAATGATAGAAATTGTATTTGCAGGGGAATGGAGGCCAGGGAGGATTGCTTGAAAGTTATTAAAATAGTGAATAGGGCAAAGAGAAGTATTATAACAGAGTTGATTTTGTGGGTCCTTGGAGAGGAACTAGGGAAAGAAAATGTGGAAAAGGAGTGACAAAAGTGGTTGGTGAGAAAGTTATGTAAGAAGCGAGAGGAGGCAGTAAAATGAAGTATGTCTGGGATTTTCTCTAAATAATATTGTAGGAGATATAGTTACCAATCAAGAGAGTAGGATCTTAGGACTATCCTCCAGGGAATGCTCTCTGGTGAGAGCTCTGTTGTGCTGGTAAGAAGGAAGTGCAAGTAGTGGGTGGGAATGAGTGGTGCTATTTTTTCTGTTTAAAACTTCATTTGTAAAGGTTTCTTGAAGGAAGAGGTTAGTCTGTTTTACATATACAAAAATGTCAATAGATTTTTCTCCATCTCTGTCTCTTTACCTGTCTGTCTGTCTGTCTGTCTGTCTGTCTCTCTCTCTCTCACACACACACACACACATACACACACACACACACACACACACACACACAGCAGGATGCTTCCACCTCTAACTAGACGATCTTAAAGGAGAAAAAAAGAGGTTATTCAGGAAGGCAGATAGAATTCCTATTATTGAATTAAATAGCAATGTTGCTTTGTACTTGAGATATATAAATGCAGTGATATGCATTTATTATCATTCTAAGTGTGTACAAATATCATTAGGTATAATTTTATTAAATTTAATGTGTTATATCTGTTATTTTAGTATATTTATTATGTTCTCATTATTTTTATTGCTAGGGTTGCTTTATTTTCTTGTTTTCAAGCAGCCTTTCTAGTGATACTTCACATAATATGTGCTTTGTCTTTAATATTAATGTGGCATTAATGTACTCCAATGACAAACATGGTGAGAACTGAATGTCAGTCAATCAAAGGTGGGCAACAGTCAATTTTCAAATGAATCACAAGCAAAAATACAAAAAATACTTAAGCCTTCTGAGTTGGTCCTAATAGCTATATAGCAACAGTTCCATTTTGATTTAATTTGCAAAAAGGAATTTTATGAAATAGAAATGGAAAGACAAATCTTCCCTTGGTTGCAATTAAGAGGAAATGGATAAACTGTTTCTCCATATGCAGGATGCAAATGTAAATCCCACAGTACACAGCACATGCATAATGCAATGTGAAGCCAGTAAGCCTTCTCACCTACCAGGGCTGCATCTGAAGCCCAAGCTAAGACTTGGCACAATATGCTCTTTTTATTGAGTGACTTGCATTATTTCTGTCCTGGTGCACTCCTCTCTTTAAAAAAAAAAAAAAAAAAAATCCCAACTATCCCTTATAAGAAAGAAAGGAGATGCATAATCTATGTGATTTGCATACTTGATTTAAAGTTATGAGTTACTTTTTTCCTTCTTCCCTTGAGGGAAAAAAAAAAATCATATCATTCAAATTCTGCTGATCTATCTATTTTTCCTACTTTGATTTTAATTCATACAGAGGTAAGTAAAGTGTTCTGACTTGCATTTAATTAAGATTTATTTCTACCTTGAGGGAAATATTTTTCTTGAGCTATAGAAGTTTCTTCCCTATGGATGTTAAATCTAAGTGCATAATTAAGACTGATATCTGCTGCCATTCAAGAAACGAATTGTAAGTTGTCACTCTGTGATTTTGTGGTTCAAAATACCTTTGGGAAGAAAAATCAAGTCTATATATCAGCAAATCTATCTTCTGGTTGATGTCAGGCACACATGTAGGAGAACTTTATGTAATAGAATTCAACAAATAATTAGAAACAAACAGAGACTTAGGAGGAAAAAGAAATTTTCTTCTCTTGATAGTCTAATGCCATTTGCTGGAGGAAATTACAGTGAATTTTAGATTAACCATCACATCTTTAATTTGCTGTTCCATCCTGCTGACTTCAAGTGAATCATTCAACTATCTAATGATAAGGGACACAAGCATTAGGAGAGATCCTACATCCCTTCTCTTCCTCCCTTTCCCCTGAAATGGTAAAACATTGGGCAGCAACATAAGAGTAGAAAGTATATATGGTTACTTCATAAAAAACTGGGAAATTAGGAAAGTCACTGAGTTCTTATTCTGTTGCTTCATGTCTTCCTTGCCAACTTGGAGTTGTGAGAAATAGATGAAAAAGAAGAAAAAGCCCAGATAGAGCCCTGATATCTTTAAATGAGATCATGACTGTGGACACTTAAGAATATTACTTTGGCATTTAATGCTTTAGAAAATATAAATGATTAGATTAGAAAAAAATTCAGAATGATCAGTATGATTATTCTTTGAGAAAAAGCTCTAATTTCTTACTGTATTTGGATTATTTGGAAGTGTGAGAATAAATTATAATCTATATATTCTGCATTTCTTTTCACCCATTATTTTTGATGCTAAGTGTTTCTCACAATAAAATTTTCAAATTTTATTTGCATATTAATTCCTCTTTGTGGGGATGGGGGTTGCAGCAAAACCTCACTGGGTTCAGATGATAAAGGATGTAGAAGCTGCCGTGGAGGACAACCTATACTGGGAATGCCGGGCAAGTGGTAAACCAAAGCCATCCTACAGATGGCTGAAGAACGGAGATGGCCTGGTGATAGAGGTAAAGTGAATTGACTCATCTTCCCTCCTGTCACATTAAATGGTTTCTGTAAGCTTTACTAGGGAAGTGGTTGCTCAAAAATATTGTTGATTTTTCTTAGTTTTTGCTTACAATTCAATAAATAGGCAGGATATGAAAGTGAGGGCTTGCCCTGACAAGACCTAAATCTTTACTCAAGCCCATGAGATGGATGTGTTTCCGTATTATTGATCTAAATCCCCAACATAAAATGTATTTAATAAAAAAATACCATAAACTTAATATAAAAACATTAATATAACCAATTCAACTTGCCTTGTAAATTACTTGAATTACTTAAAGGCATTCTGACATATAAAATGCATTCATAAGAGTTTAAACTTAAGCGAATCAATAGAATCTTTGTTTTTCCATTTTTGCTCCAGAAATGAGAATTATTATGAACCTTATCCTTTTTTTTCTTAGTGTTATTTTATAAAGATATTCCCACATTCTTCCATATGGTTCATATTTGATCATGACAGCATTATAGTATCCCATTTGGTTAATGTGCTTTGATATTTTTGAAAAGGCAATATGCATAGGAGGTAGTGTTAATCAAGAATACCTTGCTTTAGCTAATATCCTTGCTATATAATTTTGAGCAAGTGCTTTAACCTCTCAAGCAACAATCTAAAAGTATAAATTGCAAAGTCATTGCAGATCAGCAATAATAGAAGAGGTTTCCTCATCTATGAAATTAAAAGTGGACAGAAAAATCAAAGCATTTGTTAAAGACACATTTTTTTAATCATAATATAGTAGCAAGTCCAAACTAAAAATGTCCTTTTTTAATTGAGCATTAGGTGGCTGCCATTTTTAAAAAAAATTTATTTTATTCTGAAGTTAAGAAATGAAACAAGCATTTTTGTAGCATAGTAGGAGGTGGGGGGGGAATGATTACTTATGAAACTGCAAATTAATTATGTGCAATTTGTTATTTCCTTTAAATTCTTGTTTTTTTTATTTTTGAAATTAGAAATAATGCTACCTGTCTTTGTGCTTTGCACAAAGTAAGATTCTAATGAGCATTCCTTTAAATTGAATTGACTGGGGTTATAAATAGCTTTGAACAGGTAACTCTATTTGCTTTTAATAATATACTTAGGTTATAATTCCAGGAAGACAATTATCAGGTCAGAAGGGATCATCATTTTTATGACTTTTCCTGCAAACTATAGACTGCCTTGTAAGAAGAGTCTACTAGCTTATAGTAATTCTACCGGTAATGAAAATTAAATACATATTTTCTTTCTCTAGCCCTATCCCTTTGCTGGATTGAAGGAGAAATTAATAAGTCAATCACTCAGCAATTCCTATATTTTTACTTTTTTTTTTCAATCATCTATTCTATGAACTTTTTAATTATGCTAGTATGTTTGCTTTTAGTGCTAACCCAACCTTGCTCCTTCAGCTCCTCAGACACAGTACTTGTCTGTATTTCACACTCCATAAACACCTTGATAAATATTCATGGTCTCCATATTTAAGTATCTTTTGTTCCATGTACCTAGTTTTTACTCAGCCTTCAACTTGCTTGTTTAAAAAAATAGCAAAAACAAACAAACAAACCAAAAGTGAATATTTTGCCTGAATAGAAAAGCTAAAGCTTATGGAACTATCTATTTAGAAGTTGAGAACATTAGTGAGACATGAAAATTATTCAGAAGTCATAGGTTTAGCTCATGTATTCCTACGCTATGCTTTATGAATTGTAGGACCTTCTCACTTTGATCTATTTTAGCACTTCAGAAGACCAATTCCAATTCATTGGTATAAGATTAGTTGGCTTCCTGGTTTAATTCGAACTAATGTCAGTTTATACAGTCAAAGGAGACACTTTGATGGTCTTCTGTAAGATTCATAAATGAGAAAAATCTGGAATAGATTTGATCCAAGGTAACTCAATAGTTCTTGTTTTTTTTTTTTTATTTTGTTAAAGTATACTGTGCTTTTTTAGATAAAAACATTTCTCCTCCACTGCCTAGGAGAGAGCACAACTAGAAAATGGGGCCCTTTCTATAGCACTTCTAAACGTGAATGATTCTGGCATGTATCAATGCATAGCAGAAAACAAACATGGACTCATTTATTCGAGTGCAGAACTTAAAGTTGTTGGTAAGATGCATTTCCTCTCTACTTAAAAAAAAATGTGTTTCATGCTACATGTTTATCATCTTAATTTGTTAACCCTTTCAAATCTATCAGTAGAATGAGGTATTATCTCTCCTTTTAATCCTTTGAAATGAAGTGTTTGGTAATAGCTCTAACTCATGTGCTATAAAAATCCAGGATATTTATGGTCTGATCATTCATTGCTTTGAAGTGAGAATAGCAGCTAAATTATTAATGATGGAGCAGTAGTAGAAATAGTGACTTGGAGAGAATCCCAAAGATGAAGACTAATTATATGTATAAAAGCAATGTTCTCTTTGTCCTTGAAAAACTCTGTATTAGCATCATAGACAATTCGAGTAAAATTTCACTTAACCAGAATTCAACTGAGCATAATGCTCTATTGTTTTTTTCTCATTTATTACTTTATTTTTTATTTTGTTTTTAGACTAAATTCATTTTTCCCTTATCTTCTAACAACCTGTCACACACGTACACATACCTACACACACTCACACACCACTTAGCAACATAGAAAACCATATAACCAAATCTCCATAGCAATCTTTTCATGAACTGAAAGCAAGACAACTGGGTTACTAATCCAGGGAACTCTCTCTGGCTATACCATTTCCAACCTATAACCTTGGCCAGGATGCTCACCATTTCCTAATCAAACTGAATCAAATAAATGTGGTTCAGGTACTAGAGAGGATGTAGTAATAATCCTAAAGTTACCTTGCCTTGGGAGTGCCCAAAAGCATGCTGGCTATCAGATAAATAATAACAAAGTTTACAATCCAAATCATGGAATTCAATAATGGGGTTCATGCAACTCCACCTTTAAGCCATAGAATTTAACACTTCTCAACTCCACCCCAAGACCACTCCTCAATTCTACCTTTATGTTATAGAACTCAGTAATAAGTGAAACTCCACTTTTACTACTACATCTAATAAAATTAGCATATCAGTGACTTGAGGCACCTAATCTCTTTTTACTATAAAATTATCTTCTTGCTTATGTTTTGTTCTGTTCTGTTTTGTTTAGTTTTTGTTGTTGTTGTTGTTGTTGTTGTTAAATTCTCTTAGAATTTAGCCTGCTGGATAATAAATCTTTGGAGACAAACTGAGTTTGCAAATTCTTTCATCATGTCCATGACAATGATCTGAGGGTGTCTTGGGGTGTCTTCCACCTTAAAAAAATGATCCTCTAAGGTCTCTGTCAGCTCTCAAACCTGTGATCCAGTGATTTTACAAGCTACAAGTACCTCCTCATCTTGCTTTTTAACATTGTTTTAATATCCATCATGTTATATATTTTATTTTCTGATCTCCCATTTCTAATTACTTTTTTGTGATATACATTTATATAGGTCTAACTGTGTTTCTCTGAACTCAATTTTGGCTTTTTTGTGAATTTTGTGACAATCTTTCACATTACCTTAATCTTTTACAATTTGTTCACCTGTCCTCCAATCATTGAATAGGTACTTAGTATGTTTCCAGTGTTATTGCTACACAAAAAAGTGCTTCTTCCTTTTATTTTATAAGGAATTTTAAAATAGCAGACTAACAATCAAGGATTAAAATAAAAATAATTCAAAGCAAAATTCTTCCAAGATGTGCCAAGAGACCAGAGGATTCAGTCTATGTATTATACTTTCTACATCTAAAGTCCCTTCCACTTCTAAATCCTGTGATTCTCTGATCTACAGTGACATACAATGATAATTTATTTCCAGAATAATGACCCTAAGGCCTTTAATTATCAAAGAGAGACTCTATTCTAGGCACTCTCATTAAAAAGCCATAATTAATTGCTGCTCTAGGCAACTTTTCAACTTTAAGTTGCAGAACAGTTGCTGCTCTGCAATGGTAGAGGGACTTTCTTCACTGGGACTTCTTAATACCAGAGAAATCATAGGTCCACTAAAAATAAGGAATAGTTGTAAGGAAGTATCTCAGTATTTTAAGTTAAATGTTTTCAATTCACAATCCACTTTTTCTCTCTTTTCCCCTGGGGTAAGGGTGGAAGCGGGGAGCAGGAAGGTGGGCATTCAAACCCTTGTTTCTTAACCAAATAAAACAAAACAAAACAAAACAAAACACTATGCATTTATACTGATATTTTAGGATATAGAACAAATTGAGCTTCTTGGTTTATCTTTAATTATATTTTTACTCCTAATTTACTTCTGGTCCTTGAGAGATTTTTGTTTGTTTGTTTGGTTGGTTGGTTTTTGTTTTTTTGTTTTATTTTTATCCTTAACATTAAACAGCGCCTGACAAATACTAGGTACATAATTAATGCTTCTTATTTGATTGGTTGGTTGGTTGGTTGGTTGATTCTGGTCACTATTCTATCTCATTTTGGTATTCTGGATATTCACTTTTAGGATTGTGATGGCAACTGCAAAAGTTTTTGGTAAATGTGTTTTCTACAATGGCAAAGGCTTTGAAATATTTCCAGGGATGGGTTGGGATGTAAAAACTGGACACATGTAACAATTCTAAAAAAAGCTAGTCATTCATCTCTAACCTAAAATGTGTAAAATCAACTTAAAAATAAATCATTTTGAGCTGCTTTTCTTTTCTATTTTTTCTTCATCATCAGCATCTGCTCCAGACTTTTCTAAGAATCCAATGAAGAAGCTGATTCAGGTTCAAATAGGCAGCCTGGTTATATTTGATTGTAAACCAAAGGCATCTCCCAAAGCACATTGCTCTTGGAAGAAAGGCAATGAGGTCCTGCAAACAAGTGAAAGGTATTCTGTTCCCCCAAGTATTGATTTTTTTTAGACTTTTAAAAAATCTATTTTGAATTTACTTTGAAAATACTGCTTCAGTACACACACACACACACACACACAACCTCATGCTTTAATTAATGGTACTCAGTTCTCTTGATTGTTATTTGTATAAATTAGGATCATAAAATGTTAGAGCGAGAAGGGCCTTTAGGGATCATCTAGTTTAGATGGTTTTTTGAGGCTGAAGAAACTGATGTACAGGGAAGTTAATTGGTTTGTCCAAAGTCATGTGGATATTCAGTAGCAGAGTTGAGATTTGCAACCAGGTATTCTTACTCCAAAGGAGAAGTTTCTTCTGATGGCTAGGTTCCCTCTGACTGAGCCCTTTTCCAGAGACCAGAGCCTTTTTACCAGTGACTAGAAAAGCAAATGCAAAAGGAGTAAGAAGAGGTCTGGCTTTGCTCTTTAATGATCTTATGAACTTGAAGCAGGTACAACTTCTAGAGGAAATATGGCAGTGATCCTGAGGTCCTCTGACCTTAAAGTGCTATTGTTCTAACAATCTGTCTATCAATGATTCTGAAGTCTTCTGGCCTTAGAAATATAATTTCTTTCCCTAAATTTTAGGGAAGATATAGCATTAATGCTTAGATGGTCTGACCTTAGAGTACTATTGTTCTAAAAATATGTCTGTCAATGATTCTGACGTCTTCTGGTCTTGGGATAGTTCTACAAACATTGCTGACTGTCAGATAGATAATCTGCTGGTCAGTGATAACCAAATTCCTGAGACAATAGTGAATAGACTACTCCTCAAAGCTCCCTGTAAGCCAAAAAATTAGCAAATAAGTAACATGAAGCTCTGGTCTTTCTAACTTTGTCCTATAAATTTATTTTCTTTCTCCCTGTCCTTTGCTAAATTCTTTTGGAACTTAGCCTGCTTCAATTAGTATTACAATTACAATAAACTTTGTCCCTTGAGTTAGAGATGGGTTGAAGCCTGCAAATTCTTTTGAGACACCTGTTGACACTGGTATGCAATCCCAACCTTTTGGGGTTTCCTTTTCAACCTCCACAAACTCAAGGGAGCCACTATGACATCCTGGACCAGGTGAAGAGTACTGAAGTTGGAGTCTCAGTTCCAATTCTTGCTCTGCTTACCTCCTGATTCACTGACTTTCTCTTGTGGACTCTGAAGTCTTTTCCAGCTCTAACTTTATGATCTTATGATTCCAAAGTTACAATTATGATAGGTGGAATCAAAATTCAGGATCAAAATTTAGCAATCTAACACATTGAAAGAGTTACATGGAGAATAAATTGTCAGGGAACCACATGACAGTATTATTCATTCCTGAGTTTCTTCATCTCAATAAGAAAGTCCAGATCCTTGGGCCTTGGCTTGCAGAAGATAATCTTTTCAAGAAATGAGTTTTTAAGAATGTTTCTTAATATTGCCTTTGCTTTAATGTACTTCAACAATCTTCCAACTTGCTATTTCTTTTCTTTTCTATTTTTTTCTTTTCCTTTTTTTTTTTTTCCTGAGGCAATTGGGGTTAAATGACTTGCTCAGAGTCACAGAGCCAAGAAGTACTAAGTGTCTGACGCCAGATTTGAACTAAGGTTCTCCTGATTTCAGGGTTAGTGTTCTACTCACTACACATTAGCTGGCCCCAACTTGCTATTTGTTTAAGTGAATAAAAAATTACTGGGCAGAACCAATTCAGTGTTTTATACAATAATTTTGTCCCAAATAATTCAAAGTACTTCTTCATTTCCCAACATTCTCCTGGAAGAGGCAGTTTGGTATACTAATTTAAAAACCCAACACAGAAATTAAGCATTTGTCCAAAGATATTGAGCAACTCAGTTGGAGAATGAGTTAGCACTCAAATATCTCAGATAAAGAGGTAGCCTATTATGACCAATAAAGTGCTAAGTTTAGATTTGGCAGAATCTGGATTCTTATCCAGTCTCCTATTTACTAGCTATAACATCATATGGGAAATCATTTCAGTTCTTGGAACCTTAATTAGGCCATATAGAAAAATGGGAAGGGGGGGGGGGTAGGTGTGTGGGTGCGAATGTGTGTGTGTGTGTGTGTGTATACATATATATGTATATATGTATACACACACACACACACACACACATACTTTTTTGAAAAGTGTCTAGTGCTGTAGAAATATTAGTTGCAATGATTTCAAGGCTTCCAGTCCTGGATTCCAAGGATCCAGTCCTTGGAAAGGATTTTAGAGGTATAATGAAGTTTTCAATTTTTTTAAGATTGGAGGTGACCAGAGTTTTTTACTTTAATGGTTATGCTAAATGAAGATGAGATGAAAACATAAAATAAATGTGAAAGTAAAATCAAATAAAAGGAACCTAATTTATGAGAAAGGAAACTTGAATTTTCTTCACTGTGCTGTATTTCTATCTCTCTCTCTTTAAAAAAAAAAAAAAAAAAAAAAACTAAGGGAGAGGGCAGCGAGGATGTAGGGTGTAACATTTAAAAAAGCAATAGTTGGACACATTTCAGGTTTGACTTCTGTAAAATGGTATGAATTGAGGATGAGCTTTGGTCAGCTCTTGGCAAGCAAAGTGTCATTGCCATTCGTATTTGTTCTGTCAGTATTTCTTCTCTAACCTAAATTGGGAAACCAATTCAATTTTTTTCTGGGGGGGAGGGCAGTGAGGATGGAGGGTGTTACATTTTTTATGTTTTGTGCAGTGTTCAGTCCTTAAAATACAAGTTCATGTAGTCAGTTTATCCCCTCAAACTTCTGAAAAGTAAATACCTTTACAAAAATGATTTTTCTAAAACAAATCTAATTCAACAATATTTATTGATAACAAATTGAGAGATTTAAGTGACTTCAGAAATCACCTAGTCCAAGCCTATTCTTTTACACATGAGGAAATTGATACCCAAAGTCTTATCTTGCTCAAGGTAACATTGGCATTAAGCAATAATGACTTTTATCACAATAGTTTATGACCACAATGATCACAATTATTTATGTATATGGGTGCTCATAATTATTTGAATGTTCTAATAAAACCCTTGCCCTCCTAGGTGCTGTAAACATCATTGACACGTATCGTCAACATGATTATTTTTCAATATCTATTAAGAACTCAGTTGTTAAACAAAATGACTTCCAAGAAAAGTGAAAAATACAAGTTATGAAGGAATAGGGTCCCAAATTAGTAAGGTACTGTTGTAGTGAGAAACAGGAGAGAATTGCAATCACTGGGTCCCAGTCTTCATTCTGACACAAAGCTCTCTGACCATGGGCAACTTATCCAGTCTTTCTCTATTTCATGCAATTCTCTAAGACTTAGGAAATTATTGATGGGTTATATCAGTCTTGGTGAAGAGAGTTCTTGAAAATGGATGAAATCATGGGATAGGAATACCTACCATGGCTGGGATTTCATAAGCATAGGCTACTCCAAAGGGAGAAAATCTCCTCTAGCAAAATGGAGAGAGATTTTCTCTGCAACTTATTGTCTTCAAAAATTAACTGGGGGATAGAGCACCAGCCCTGGAGTCAGGAGGACCAGAGTTTACATTAACTTCTTAACTGTGTGACTTTAGGCAAGCCACTTAATCCCAGTTGCCTCATGGAGAGGCAGATAGATAGATAGATAGATGGATAGATAGATAAAGTTTAAAAAGCACAATTAACGAGGGACACCGTAGAAGAAAGGATGAGTGTCTTACCCAGTGTTATTCACTTAGCACATTGGGGATAGAAATTGAAATGGTATCTTCCTGGCTTCCATTCCATCTGCCTCCCCATTCTCCTTAATAACTCATTTAGGTGATGCTTCAGGGTCTAAAATCTAATGCTTTACATCCATCAGCTCATTTGTTTTTCACAATAGTTGATGCAGTTTTGCTACCTGCATCATTTTAAAGTCACAGGAAGTACACTTGTACTCAGTAGAGACTCAATGGATGGGTACTAGGAAATACTACAATCCATGTTTTCTAGAAAAGATTGAAACTTTCGTTGATAAGGTCTAAAACTGAGTGCTAAAAGTTAATATATTAGTTAATGTAGTTTATCCATTCTAAAAGAAAAACAAGTATGTCTCCTTAAACCCTAGAAAACACACACACACACATAAAACATCACAATTTCCCCCTTTTTAGGAATAGTTGGAGTTCATTTGCCAGCTCTTCATTAAATGAACCATTCACTTTGATGTTTGAAGGCTTGGCTTTTATGGGTAAATATTTTATTGCTCTATTTTTCCTCCTGAACAGATTCAAAGCCTGTTTGTTTTTAGTTGTAATTAGATACACTGAACCTCAGTGTAGCAGCTTGTGCAGCAATGAATACCTTAGGGGCTAAAATCCATTCCAAAAAAAAAAAAAAATGCCGCATAGATGCTCATTGTTTGTGGCTTTTTAACAATGCTAGCTCAGAGAAAGAATTGCAAATAACATTGCTGAGTCCTACCTTTTGTACATAGCTTTGAAGCTACACTTCATAAACCTTAGGGACCTTGTTGTAGTTGGTTAATGGTTTCAGTCCTGTCCAACTCTGCATGATCCGATTTTGGAGTTTTCTTGGCAGAGATACTGGAGTGACTTGTCATTTCCTTCTCCAGCTCATTTTTCAGAAGAAGAAACTGAGGCAGACAGGGTTAAATGACTTGCCCTGGATCACAGTTTCTCAGGTTAGATTTGAACTCAGGAAAATGAGTCTTCTTGACTTGTGGCCTATTGCTCTGTCCACAAAAGCACCACTTCCCTTAGAGAT
Organism: Myrmecobius fasciatus; assembly: GCA_023553655.1. Lineage (NCBI taxonomy): Eukaryota > Metazoa > Chordata > Mammalia > Dasyuromorphia > Myrmecobiidae > Myrmecobius > Myrmecobius fasciatus. The sequence continues at coordinate 80,952 of JAJPUD010000546.1, forward strand.
CATCAATCAATAAACATTTATTAAATATGCAGGCACTGTGCTAAACGTGAAAGTACAAAGAAAGGAAAAAAAAAGAAAAAAGAAAGAAACTATATCTGTTCTCAAGAAGCTCCAAGTCTGTTGGGAGAGAAACATACAAACAAGATAAATTTAATGCAGAATTAAACTGGAAGAAGTTTTAGAGAGAAGATACTAAGATTAAGGAGAAATGGGAAATGTCATCTTATCAAAACCTTAGTTTCTGTGGATAAAGAAACCAGGGCCCCAAAAGATAGTTTACTCAAAATCACACATATAACCTAACCTATGACAGCCTTGGGTTTCAGTTGATTTGTAAAATATTCTTGCATCTGTACCTGAGAAGTATCTGTAAGATCTTGTATATTGATCAATGGAAACAGCTCCCTGCATTGAGCAAACATGGAGAACTTGCTTTCCTTTGGAGCATGGCCCCCATTCTTGATAGAGTATTCTCTTCCCCCAAAATTTAGTTCCATCTTCATCTGTACCTGTGTTTTTACTGTTCACTCTACTGCTCCTCAATAAGGGGGGGAGCCTCTTGGAATTAAAGCCTGGTTTTCTTTTTTTTTGTACATAATATTGAATTCCCTCACCCATTATGTATAGACAGTTTTCAACCTTCATTTTTGTAAGATATTAAGCTCCAAATTTTTCTTCTTCCTTCCCTTCCCTCCCTCTCCCCAAGACAGCAAACAGTCTGATATAGGTTATACATATACAATCACATTAAATGTATTTCTGTATTCATCATGTTGTGAAATAAGAATCAGAAGGAAAAAAACATAAGAAAGAAAAAAATAACAAGAAACAAATTGACAATAGTATGCTTCAATCAGCATTCAGATTCCTTATTTCTTTCTCTGGATATGGATAACATTTTCCATCATGAGTCTTTTGGAATTGTGTTAGGTTATTGTATTGCAGAAAAGATCTGTATTTATCATAGTTGATCATCACACAATGTTGCTCTTACTATGTATAATGTTTCTTTGGTTCTGCTCACTTCACTCAGCATTAGTTTATGTAAGTCTTTGCAGGCTTTTCTGAAATCCCTCTGCTCATCATTTCTTAAAAAACAATATTATTCCAGTACATTCGTATACCACAACTTGTTCAGCTGTTCCCCAATTAATAGGCATTCTCTCAATTTCCAATTCTTTGCCACTGCAAAAATAACTGCTTTAAATATGTTGTATCTATGGTGGGAAGTATGGCTTTCCTTTAGTGTCTCTATAGCTTGCCTTGAGTAGAGTAGAAATTTAATAAATGCTTGTTAGAATAGATTGTCAAAGCCAGGCTTTGTAAAATCACCATGATTTCTTTTCTAGAATGATTACTCATCATAGTTCCAAAGGGGAGCACCATATCTCTGATTTGGTGTTTTAATCTTATAAAAATTCCTACCTACTTATCTTACCTTTAATAAAGAAATTTTTCATCAATGTTAATAATATGGGTAGGGAAAGACAGTTAATGGATTTTAAAATTTTGTTGAATCTAATCTATATGATCACAATGGATTAGAATCGCAAAGGGCCACAGGTCTAGTTCATTGCTGATAAAGAACACATTCTTGTCCATAATTTCTATCCATTCTCATATTCAGTGGATCAGCTACTAGAAATATTTATTTGGTTGCTACACTTTGTAAAATATTCCTTATACAATTTATTTCCATTCTACTCAATTGTGTCCATAAAATTTGTCCAGCTTCCCAAAAATCTAAGCTACTTTTTTTACACAGTTCCTAGTATATAGTAAGTATTTAATAAATGTTTGTTGATTGAGTTTGAACTTACCAACTTTTTCTGGGGAGCATGCTCCTCCTTTTTAGAGAGTAAAACTTTGGATTTAAAGTTGATAAAAATATATGCCCTGGGCCAACCTCTTAGATGTGAGACTATGGAAAAATCATTTACCTCCTCTGAACTTTGATATTCTCATTTTCGAAATATATAAAACAATGCCTCAAATGGCTATTGCAATGAGCAAAAGAGTTAATGTTTATAAAATGCCTTGAAAATTTTAAGGAATTATTTAAATATTAGCCATTAAGTTTATCTTTTAAAAGTGATAGATGGCTCCCTTTTTGCCAAATATAATCACTCTTTAAAAATAGTATAAGGAATAGAGTCTTACTAAATTATTTTTATTATGTTATTATTATTATTAAATAGGAAACTGTGATTCCAAATGCTTCCTCAAATACTATGTGATCCCGGGCACAATGCTTAATTTCTCTCAGCTCAGTTTTCTTATATGTAAAATAAGTGCAATAATAAAAATTTATCTTTTAGAGTTGTTGGGAAGAACAAACGTGGTAACTAATTTTAAGTTCATTGAAACCTTAAAATGATATATGCATGTGTACATACACATGCACACAGGGGTATATAC
>JAJPUD010000546.1:84135-179286 GCA_023553655.1 Myrmecobius fasciatus
TGTAATTTGCTGACCCTTTTGTTGCTGTATAAGCTTGAGATCATGTAAAATTACAGTCAAGTGTGTGACAGTCTTCCCTGACTTGGAGAAAGACAGATCTTATTTATAGTTTTTCTTATTCAAGTGTCAAAGAAGACAGTTAGTTTAACTTAAGGATAATACTTCTATCACCTTACATCAATGTTTCACGTATTTATTGATTTGTCCAATCAACTATGTTTCCACATCACAAAAAATAGAAAACTTTGATTTATGTATTCTTGCATTAGAGGGATGAAATGGTATAGTATTTATAGAGACCCAGCCACAAAAAGACCTGGATTTAAATCCAGTAAGTGGAAATTATTGGCTGTGTGATTCTAAACAGTTTCTTAACCCTTTAATATTCTAAGAAACCATAAAGCCCTTGGTCATCATCCTTCATTCTCAAAAAGACCAAAATGACATCATGATGTAAGAATCAAGTTAACATGTCCGATTATGGCTGATCAGACCAGTATGAGCCTGGAATGCTCTGCCACAGATCAGACACAAATAGTCCGTTTGATCATTTGGAGGGTTTTGTTTAACTTTGCACATCTCACGTTTCTTCTGTGCTAATTCAATTCTGCTTTGGTTCTAAATCGCAGAGACAGTGCCAGTCTGCATTGATTAGGGAGAGTTTCTTCTCTGTAAAGATAAAATCACAGGTCTAGTCACTCTTTTATAACATTAGTCAGTTTTCCAAATGAGTAAAATGCAAGCTTCTTAAAGGTTTACCTCTTGTGTTAGCTTGGTTTCATATGCTTTGGTTCATTTAGTTTGTCTTTGTAACTTCAGCATCTGGGAAAAAGTTGGCCTTTTTTGAGCTAGAGGTAGCTGAATTGACTTGCAACATTTATTAATTAACTTGTCTGCCAGGGTCTATGTAAAATAATGGGAATACAAAGAGAGAGAGAGATCCTGGGTTCAAATTCTGGCATGGCACAAACTTCTTAAACAGCATTTGCCAAGATTTAACCTCTCTTGTGTCTCAGACACAATTTTATTATCTTTTAATAAAATGAAGCCATTAGACTAGATATCCTGCAAGGTCTCTTCCAAACCTAAATTTATGTATCTATAATTATAGTGAAATGATTCCCTGACTTCAAGTGGCTGGCACTCTTCTGAGGAAGCACAGCATGGATACAGATAAGTTTGATGAAGAGATTATTTTAAAAACTATGCAATTCTTCTGTTTTATAATAGATCAAACAAATTGAATCTCTGTAATGTTTTTTCTGATTTGCATCTCTTCTATATAGCCACACTAGTGAATTTAGCATCTTTCATACCTGGATGTTTCTCTGTGAACAGTCCTATAACTAAAAATGTTTCACTTTCAAAATTCATTAATTAGCATCTGGATCAGTTTCAGAATTCTCTAGAGCAGCTCCACATGGATATCTCTCTCCCAAAAGAACTCAAGTGTTTTCTTTCTTCAGCACAAATCTACATGAAAAGCAACAAGATTTTGCAGCAAAAATCATTTAAATAAATGTGGTTAAGCTATCATATCTCTTCCTTTTATGAATATAGATATTCACTTGGGAAAATTTTTGTAAAAACTAACAGTTGACTCCATGGATATATCTTTCATCAAATACCATAATTCATCCAAAAGAATTCCTTAATTACATTGGTTTACAATTCTATAACACCTTATTCTTTGGAAAGCATTTTTTCTTTAAATTTTTTTGCAACAATACCATTAATTGTATTATAAGACATTTTTCTCATTTAAGAAATGAGAAAACAGAGTTTAAGGTTGGTTAAGTAAGTTGTCAACAATCATGTGGTCTGTAAGTGTTGGGGTTGGGATGCCTGATTTCAGATGCAACCCTTTTTCCCATTTTTTGCACCACAGATGATATTGTGATCCTCTTAAGCAAAAGGTAAGGTTTATGATAGAATTACCATAATTAATTGGAATTGTGCAGCTAAATGATATAAGTAGAATACCAATTTTTAAAATGTAATCCAAGGATGATCTTATTTTTCAAGATAGAATGTAGTATTAATATAATAAACTTTGCTCAGCAAAAGAGGCCTGCCTCATTCTATGAGTCTAGTAGTTACTCAGAGAGATTATTACCAACTAGAGGATCTTCCACACTCTGCCTCCATTTTCCCTGAAGATTTTCTTACCAATAAATCACAAGCACAACTCAGTTGAGCTTGTAAGTTCAAAGCTCAGAATGTTGTGCATGCAAGAAGGAAAATTCTAATATCATTTCCTTAAATGCCATTTGCACATTATCTCTGAACTCAAGGGGGAAAAGAAATAGCTAAAGTCATTCAGCCAAGAGAGAATTAAAAAAAAAATAACTGAAAATTTTCTTTAATTTTTCCTGACATTTATTTCCTCATGCATTTTCATCAACATACATTTGCCTTTTTATCTGTCATTGTTCATTCTGTAACATATTCATTGTAAGTACTTTTCTTTTACTGCTAATTGTATGCATCCATCTCTTGGAATGTGCACTCAGAATGCATCTTCAGAAACAACTTTGATGCTTTTTATGCTGCTGTTTTATCATTACAGACTCACATGATCTCTCTCCTCTGCTGAGAGGTAAGAATACTTAGACAAACAGCACTGTGGCTTGGTAAAACTGGAGAAGAATAATGTACCATAGTATTAACACCATATGCAGGTTAAAAATAGATATTGATAGAAATTCCAGACCATGTTAATAGGACTTGCTCCTTTCCTACTTTGGTTGTACAGATTATGTCCTTAGAGTCAGATAAAAATATCTTCCTACAGCATTGATCAATGGTACTGATGTAGCCAACCATATGAGAGATTTTCTTTGTTTTGTAACATATGAGAGCAATTTATTATAATTGTTGCTGTTCAATCTTGTTTGATTCTTCATGACCCCATTTAGGGTTTTCTTGGCAGTGATACTGAAATGGTTTGCCATTTCTTTCTTCAGCTCATTTAACAGATGAGGAAACTGAGGCAGACAGGATTAAGTAACTTGCCCAATGTCACACAGCTCTTTTAAAGGATTGAGGCTGTATTTGAACTCGGGAAGATATATGTTTCTGACTCCTGGCCCTTCATCCTATCCACTGTGCCACCTAGCTGTCCAATTAGATGTAAATGTTCAAAATTAACATGAAATACACAAAATAAAGAAGTAGAATTTTTAGACCAGTGGAGAATCTCTCTCATTTGGCAACTTTAGAAGTATATTAGAGATCAGCTGTTTAATATAACATAGTATAGGGAATTTATAATCCTCCCATCCCCAAATGAAAGCACTGTAGTATAGTGAGGAGAGTACCTATCTTGGATTCTGGAAAACCTAAGTTTTAATCTTGTCTCTGACACATATTCTTTGTGGGACAGTGATCAAGTCATATTTCAGCTCCTACCACAGTGCCTGGTGCAAAGTAAGAGGGATGTGTGTGTGTGTGTGTGTGTGTGTGTGTGCCTCAGACACTAGCTGGGAGACCCAGAATAAATCACATAATCCTGTTTGCCTCAGTTTCCTCATCTGTAAAGTGAGCTGGAGAAGGAATGGCAAACCACTCCAGTATCTTTGCCAAGAAAACCCCAAAGTGGGTCACGAACGTCAGATATGATTGAAAAATGACTAAACAACAATGACAATATATATTAATGCATTCATTGATTAATTTATTCCCTCTGTGCAACAAGCAACTTTATAAAATTAGAAGGTAAAGTGTGTTCATATATGTATCTATGGGTGGAGGTCCCAATTCTTAAAGATTTCAGGTGATCAATAGAGAGGCAGGAAGAGAGCATCCAGTATTATGAATATTTTCATCTGGTCCCATATATGGGAAAACTGACTCACAGTGAGTTTAGAACGCATTTTCATTCATAGGGAAAAGGTATAAAAAATTCACATTGTAACTCTGTAGGGAAGCTTTGGTTATTAAAGGTTTTCTGGGGAGAAACAATTACTTCATCTATTTACTGAATATTGTTTGTTTTTATGTTCTATGAAACGCCCCCTGGGCCTCTTACATGTTCCTGGAAGAACCAATTTAAGAACAAACTATCCAATTAGCTCCACATTGTATGATTTGTACAGTCGGTATTATTGGAAGTTAACATATTTGTGTTTAAAGCCTGTTTTCTTCCTAAAGTGTCAGGACCCGCTCCTGACTTAGGCCTCACCTTCAAATTATAGAAGAGGTTTGTTAGTTCAAGTAGTTGCATCTTATGAACTAAAGGATTTTTTATTCCCATCTAAAATTGCTATTACTTTAATGTTGGTATTTAAAAAAAAAAGTTAGATAACATCCAGAGGGCAGAATAAAGAAGTAACTGAAACTGGCTATCTCCAATGTCCCCAATCCTTTTGCTACCCAATTTAGGGCTTATAAATTATAGATGAATTTAGAAGTAGATCTTTAGTCAACAAGGAGATGACTCCAGTAAGCTTTAGTGCCTTGCATATGGTAGGCACTTAATTAATATTTGTTGAATGAATAAATAAATATATATAATACTTTCATATTTATTTAAGCTTCAGGGTCCATAGATTAGTTTGATTATGCAGAAAACAGACATTGACTTTAAAAAAACAACACTATACTGTAATTTACAATACTAAGACTTGTATATTTCATATTGGATTAAAAATGTATTCAATAAATAAAAGCAAATCCCATTTATTTTTAGCTAGTGACTTAGAATAAATAGACTTAAAATAAAATTTAGCTGAATCTTGTCCTCTACTAAACTCTTAGATTCTCTATAAAGGACAATCTTAAAGACTATGCCAGTGAATACAAACTCTGGTAGGTCTGCCAAGCTGGAAAAGACTTTGAATTCAGGACAGCAAATGATCTGTCTACCTTTCATCCAGCAGCTAGTTTTGTTAAGAAATGAATGATTCATCACTGGGAGACTGGACAAAAGTGAAATTTCCAACTATACAAATACATAAAATTCATCTATGTCTATCTGCAGAATCTCGCAGGGCAACTTCTTCAAATCCTTCATGATATAGATAATGAAACTGAAGTGCAGGAATATTGAGTGATTTACCTAAGATTGCTCAGACAAGTAAAATTTGAACACAGATCTTACAAGTTATAAAACCTGTGCTAATATAATGACTTGTGTGATAAAGTCAAAATCAAAGTTTCAAATTCTTATTATTTTTGGGCAAGTCATTTCAAATAGCTATGGTATTTGATGTACCTCCTTACTCTAAGTCTGTGATTATATGAATTACTGGATTTAAACTCAGAAAACATTAAGTGGCCATTACCTTTTTCTTAGTCATGTGAACATAGTAAGAGTTTAAGAAACATTGACTTCAAACTCTTAGCCTTAGTTTCCTTATCTGTAAATGGAAGCAAGAAACTTGCACTGACTACTCCAGATTTACTGTGAGGAAAAGTGTTTTTTTTTAAATTATTGAACTCTGTCAATGAGAGATACCATTTTCATTGCTCTTTACTTTTGCAAGAATCTGAAATGAAATTTGTGGCCATTTAAATTTACCAAGAGTGCAATTGATGAAAAGGTCACATTGGAGTAGAGTATCTGGCAAAGACAGAGGGCTCCGAAATTTAGTAATAAATAATATTTCAGTGTTTGAACATAAAAAAAAATAAAACTGTATTTTGAAAAGCAGTATATTCAATGAATGAAGTCTAAAAATGGCACCACAATTTCTATAGGATTTTTCATGCTAAGATTAGAGCCAATATTGGGAACACTGATTCAAGTCAGAAAGCCCCAAGTTAAAATCTAGCCTCAGATACTTCCTAGCTCTGTGACCCTGAGCAAGTCAATTAATTTAGCTCATCCACAGTTTCTGCAACTACTTCCTAGGATTATTTTGACAATATTTGTATAGTCTTTCACATAGCATCTGGCACATGAAATGTCCCTAATAAATGCTTGTTTCTTACATTCATCCTACAAATACTTATGATGTAACTGCTACAATGTACACAATACTATGGTAGGCCCCCAGAAGATATTAAGAAAAATAAAATGTGGTATTTGCACTCCAGGATCTTAATATTTTTAAACGATTTGGTGATATATATGTATATGCGTATATATATATATACATATACATATACATGTATATGTGTATGAGCAAATGGATTCAAGAGCTTAAAATATTTTGTTCAGAAATTTTCAATAGAGATTTCCAGAAGAATGCATAATGAGAAGATATAAAGGAATCTTTATGCTGCCTTCTTATTCTTCTCAAAAATAGCAATAGAAATAAAAAGGAGCAAAATTACTAGAAAACACAAAGTAATATTTCAAAGGTTACACAAAGAAATGTTCAAAACAATGAGGAACTCCAACACAATGAAAAATTTTATGAATTAAAAATTACAAAATAAAAAATGCCAGGGGGAAAAAAGTTTTTAAAGAAACCCTGCAAAAATATATATATATATTTTAAAAATACAGCAAAATGAATAAGAATGGGCATCATAATTAGATGGTCCTTTCAAGCTATCTCATGAAGATCATACTTGATTAAGAATCCCTTTATAAAGTCACAGACAGTTAAAAGAAAAAATATTGGCAGAAATATCACAGTATGAAATAAGGACCTAAATGTGAACAGGAAATTTCAGGACTAAATGATGGTCAAGTCAGCAGTGTAGAAAGATTTGTGATAAATGCTTAAAAATGAATTTAAAATTATTTTAGCAGAGCTCAGAATAGTGGAAAGAATAGAATTCAGGGAAAGTCAAAATTACTTGATAAGGAAAAGATTTGGAAGCAATGAAAAAAAGTGAACAGAACAGAATAAGGAGACAAAATTTAAGCTTTATATAGCTCCCTGAAAATTGAAGAACACTGTTATGCCTCAGTTTCCCTGAATTATTCTGCCTCAGTCTCCCTGGTGGTAACCCCCTCTGCCTGGCCATTAGGACTGAGATAATTAGGCCTGGGAGCTCTGGCCACTAGCATGCCAAAGAATCATAAAACTCCAGATGGCTTATCTCCATTATTTGGGCATATCTTTCTAGTCTCAGACCTTTGGTCTCTAGCTTCTTCACTTATTAGAATTTATGATCCTTCCTCCATACTCTCACCCTGTTAGAACTGAACTTGTGGTCCTTTCCTGGAATTTCTATCCCCCCAGTGCTCTACCCCACCAGCCCCCTTGCCTTTGTTTCCCTGATCACTGGAGCCCTATAAAAGTCTCTGGAACACCTTGCTTGTGGCTGGATACTTTGAGTCAAGAGTCGGATTCAGCTGGCTGGTCTAAACTCTCCATCATTAAATTATTAAAAATCTCTAATCTCTATCTTTCCTCAGTTTCTCCAACATTACAGCACAATAATCTGATCACTATAGCTATAGGAAATTATGTGATATTCCTCACTAGTGAAGATGAGATACCAATTACAAATCAGCAAATTCCTAGGGCAAAAAATATGAATTCAAGATTCAGCCATCCCTTATGCTAAACTCCAAAATTATATACAAATAGCCACAAAGAAAGGGATTACATACATTTTGTAAATGTCATTTTAAAGTTCCAAAATACAACAAATATATTCTCTATTTCCTGAATGATGGAAGTTGTGATATGATATACTAAAAGTTAAGAATTGTGGAACTCAATCCCTTCCTAGAATCAACTTTTTAGTAAAGCTAAATTGTACATTTGAATTTATAAGGACATTTTAAAATGAAGATAACTGAGAAATTCATCTAGAAAAGATCTAATTTCTGGGCAGTCTTTGATTTGCAAAACAAAAGCTACCTTTGTGTGCAGCTTCAGTATTTTAATCAGTAGATGCAAACAGCAACTGAACCTTATTAGCCTTTGTGTCTAAGCCATTATCAAGGAGTTAAAGGGATTAAAAGTAATAAGATAGATTTTTGAATGACATAGTTAAACTTGAGAAAGAAAAAGAGGAGAAAGTAGGCAAAAATGAATAAATTTATTTTGAACATTAACAGGGTTTGATTTGGTTTTTAAGAGGGGGGAAAACATAGCAAGGAAATAAGAGTGAACCCAATTCCACTTCCAAACTCAAAGTACAAATCTTTTTCTTAAACAGTAGATGAGGGATGATCATAGTATCTTGGTTTTACTTGGTTTTACATTTACATTAGAGGTTATCTATTCCAATCCCATCATTTTAAATAGTAGGAAGCCTTAGCAAAAATAAATTAAGAAATTTATCCAAGATTTTGTAATCTTAAATCCCTTAGATTTTTACAGTTTAGAATTGGCCTTCTATAACATTTCAAGACAGAATGTTAAGAACCTCAGAGACCAATGGTATGAGGTATCTTGGTAATAGCACTGCCACTTTTATGATCCATGCATTTCATATCCCATCACCCTAGGGCTTATTTAGGAACAGACCTCCCCAACTTTTCATTCTGAAAGGCCTGAGTTGACACTGGGTTTTGTTTCCTGGGGCTGTTTTGCACACTTATGGCATGGACATAATCACTGGCTATGATTCTCATTAGATTTCTTAATCATTGAGCCTGGAATATTTGGTGTGAATAAGACTCCAGCCAAAGATTGGATCTAGATGGGTGTAGGGAGGAAAGTCTTTGCTGAATTTAAATGGGCCTTAGGTGGGTCGTGGTTGAAGTGGGTCCTAGGAGGCCAAGCTACAATCTGAGGCAAACCAAGGAAGACATTATGTGGATTGTCTTGTCCTAAAGTGGGCCCTTTTGAGTTCTTTGCATTGACAGGATTATCTTTGACCCCCACAGTTACCATATCCAATTAGAAGTTTAACCTTTAGATGTCAAATTCTGAGGTTATTTTTCTATTATGTAAGACCCTACCTTCTCCCTTTTTAGTTGTGAATTCATTAGGAGCTCTGCCCAACTTATGATATTGCAACTCCTTTATGAGTTTTTTCTAACTTACTAAGTATCATGATGGTGAGTTCTCTAGGAAGTTTTCCTGCCTTATGGCATCAGTTTATTTCTGTCTTTCCCTGGTAATAGCAAAGCTTATTCCATTTTGAAAGTTAGTCTGCTACCAACAGCATAATAAAATCTTTACTTCTTGATCTGGAGATGGTCCAAGCTTACAAATTCTTTTGAGACACCTTGTGACACTAGCCCAGATTCCCATATATTTTGAGGGTTCAACTCCCACAACCCATTAGTATGATTATTGAATTTTTGGTGCAGTAGCTGTGGGAGAATTGGGTATCTCTATTATTCACTTTCAGGCAGTCATTATGGTCCGGTTTCTTTCTCAAATACACTATGGACATGAGGAAAATGACTATCTTTGTACTTTTCTATACATATCAAATCTATTTCCAGGCCTGTCAGTTTCACCTTTCAATATCTCTTGAATAGGTCTCCTTTGAACTGACACTGACACAACTCTGGTACAAGGGCTTATCACTTTGTGCCTGGATTATTAAACAATAACCTGCTGGAGGAGGAGAGGGGGGTTCACCTGCCTCAAATCTCTTCCCCCTCCAACCTATCCACTATTCAGCTAGTAAATTATTTTCCTAAAATACAAGGCTGATCATGTTGCTCCCTACTCAATAAACTCCACTTCCAATTGCTTCCAGGATCAAATAGAAAAATGTTATTTGACATTCAAAGCCCTTCATAACTCACCTCCTTCCTACCTTTCCATTCTTTTTATACCTTATTTCCCAATATCTACTCTTTGATCCACTGACACTGACTTCCTGACCATTCCATCAACAAGACACTCTATCTTGTCTCTCTGAGCATTTTGCTTCCATTCTTGAAATGCTCTTCTTCCTCTTCTTGGACTATGAAACTCTCTGTATTTCTTTATGTTTCACCTAAAATGCCAAATTCTACAAGAAACCTTCCAAATTCCTTCTTAATTCCAATGCTTTCTCAGTTAATTATTTCATATTTATCTTGTATATTACTTGCTTTGTAGGCATTTTTTGTAAATTCCTTGAAGATAGAGACTGTTTTTTGCCATTTTTTTGTATTTCCAGTAGTTTGCACAGCACCTGAAACATAGGTGTCATTTAATAATTTTGTTTTGATTGATTGACTTTATTTTATTGAGAAATTAATATTTCTCTTTTGTATTTAATAAATAATTATTTTATTAGGACCAAGGTTTTTCACCTTTTCCACTTTCTCATCCAGAAACCAAAGTGTAGGAAAAATTTCTCTTAGAGGTTTACCAAGGTCTCTTACAGTAAAAGAAATTTTAAGTTTAAGTTAATGGGTATATTCCTATTCATTTTGTTTACTCAGACAGGTCTGGAGAAAGATTGACTTATAAAGATAAGTGATATGAAAATTGGTGTCTCTTTGACCAAGATTTGAGCCACTTAAATCATTGATCCCAAGACCTTAATGTTAGTATAGCCCACAGCTCTCATTGAATTAACCAGTCAAAGTTGATTGCCATCCCTCTAGAACTTCTCTTTGAAGCGCAATATAAACTGTGGCCCCATTACCCTTAAGATCTATATTCTGAGAGAGTCTGCCAGATGATCATACTCTTATTAATAACCTGCTGATTTTATTAATAAAATTATTAAATCACCCAAAAACTCTCTCGAAACTTAACTGTCGCATTGTCTAAACTTTAAAAGCTACACTTCAGAAAATACTTGGGATTATCTTGAAAAAGAGCCCATAATATATTTAGCTGTGTAATGATTTTTAGTTGAAAAGTTTGAATAGCATGCTAATTCTTTCTCTACCTTGTTTTGAAAGTTTTCTAATTATTTTTTAAAATGCAGTATTTTTTAAGTTCTTTTTTTTATTATTTGAAGATATTATAATGCTAAGAACCCATTGCTTTGAGATGATGAATACTATAATCAAATTTTATTTTCTCAAATAGTTGAACTTTTATCGACCTTCATATTCTCTTTTCTGTTATCTCACTTACTCTTCCTCCTCCCCACTCCAGGATAACTATTTTGAAGGACGGAGGACTCCAAATAGCCAATGTAACTAAATTGGATGTTGGAACGTACACTTGTCTGGCCGAGAATCAGTTTGGGAAAGCAAGCAGTTCCACAAACTTAGTAGTTACAGGTATGATGTTGTTCTTAAAGATGGCAGATATGCCCTAAATTGCATAGAAAAGCACTAAAAATAATGAAGATTTATTTATTTTAGTCATATAAAATGTGTTGTGACCATTTGCCATCAAATTGCATTATATTTCTTAATGCTTAAATATTGTACATTTCCTCCCCCCAAGAGAACATATCTTTCTATCTGTTTATTCCCAACACCTTAATTACTAACAGTTATTTTGTAAAGATGATTTAATTGAATTTTCAAAGAGAAGGAGTAGGTCAGATTTTTACTCTTTTATACTACAACATAATGTCAAACAATGAGCACATTATTAAGTGTGCTTTAATTATGTGCAATTTAGCAACAATTTTCTTTATTGTATTTTAAATTTATGGAATAAAACAAGCATCTCCATAATATAGTACAATAAAAAAGACGGTTGTACATGAAACCCCAAATATACAACTTACTATTACTATCAAATGTACAAAATTTTCATGCAAATTTTTTTTTCTTGTTTTTACTTCCCTCCTCTTTTCCCTCATCCTAGAAATGGCTGCCTTTAAACACAATGTATTTGTGTGTGTGTGTGTGTGTGTGTGTGTGTGTGTTTAAAGTCACTCTTTTTTTTTTTCCGAAGCAATTGGGGTTAAGTGACTTGTCCAGGGACACACAGCTAGGAAGTATTAAATATCTTAATCTAGATTTGAACTCAAGTCCTCCTGACTTCAGAGTTGATGGTTTATCCACTATGTTAGCTAGCTCTCCCTTATGTCATTCTTAAGGAAACATTGCTATTACCCAACAATTTTCCATGCATATCATTTTGATATTATATGAATTGGATTGTTTTCCTTTATGTTACCTATGTTATATAAGATCTCTGGCAGGTCTGTCTAGCTGTCAGTTCGGCTGTCATTAAGAATTTCCTATGATCATGAGGATGTTCTTAATCAAAAAATATTTTTAAGGGAAGGGCAGAGCAAAAAAGGAAAAGGAAGAAATGTATCTGTGGGGTAAATTGATAGTAGATTATTACACCTAAAATCTGTCATAATGTGAAGAGTAAAGAATTTAGAGATAGAGAAATTGTGATAACAAATCTGATCTATTACTTGTAAAGAGCAAAACATTTCACCTCATTAGGCCTTGGTTTTCTCATTTAGAAAAATGTCATGATTGGACTTCCATCTGTAAAAGTCATTCTGTTCTTATTAACCTATTAACCTTATTCTTTTTTGAGTGAATTATTTTAAATTCTTAGTAACCCGGTGTCTGTGGAATAATTTAAAGATGAATAGCTTCATATTCAAATATAAATTTTCTCCTCACTCCCACTAGCTGTCAAAATTACTGAAAATATAGGGTTCCCCATTGTCTATCCCAGAGTATGGACCTAGGAGTCAATAAAAATAACCTAGTCATTCTGGTCTATGCAATTTTCATACCTAACTTTCATTGCAAACTTTCCTTTAGTCTTCAAATACTCAGTGACTTACTAGTGTCAGTATCCTTATTTCACATAATAAATGTCTCAATCTTTACTTTTTTCTATAAAATTCAAGTAAGCCAAAGAGGTTATTTGGATGAAGCCCAGTGAGGATAATGTTACTAGATAATAGTTCATCTGACTAAGTGCTTAAGTGCTAATCTGACAGTTGTGACTTTATGAATGTTTGAGCATTTGTTGTTTTTATTTTGTTTTGTTTTTCTCTAGAACCCACAAGAATAACATTGGCCCCATCTAACATGGATGTTTCTGTTGGAGAAAGTGTAATCCTGCCTTGTCAAGTTCAGCATGATCCCCTTTTAGATATTGTTTTTACTTGGTATTTTAATGGAGCCATCACAGATTTTAAAAAAGATGGATCTCATTTTGAGAAAGTAGGTGGGGTAAGTTATGGTAATCTATTCATGCTATTAAGATTGTATGGGACAAGTATGTATTTCTCCATAAAGAACTCAGCTAGGACTTTAAAAAAATTCCAATTCTGATTTTTCCCCAACTATTGATCAGATCAAAACATTGCAATTAAATGATGCATAATTTCCAAATGCAGATTTTAACTTAAAATTATGATTTTTTGACACCCAAATTTGAAAAGGTTTGTTTCTTTGATTCCTTGAGAGCAAGAACTAAAGCTTGCATGGATTTGTATTGTATTGTAGCTAGTAGTTGAGAATTATGGGAGGAAAAGTCAAGAGTACAATTGTTATTTTAGACAAGGAAACTCAAATTAGATAGCATTGAAATAGAGAAACTATAGTCTGCTTAAAAGCAAGATAGGTAATGAAATAATGAATAGATAATGAAATATCAGTGTTTAATATATGCTCAGTAAATGGCATAAATAAGAACATAAAGGAAAAGATAATCATATAATAGGGGGAAATGGTCAATAATTCCAAAATTATCTAGGTATGCAATTCTATTCATGGAAGTATCAGTAGTAGCCTGCTGAAAACTAGAGATGAATACTTTGAAATTTTGAGATCCTGAGGTGTCAGACTGTTTTAAGAGGCCAAAGGAAAAAACTTGAGACTGAAAATAAATGAGAATGGACCTTAGAGAGAGAGAGAAGAGATGACAACCCAATGTGACTTGCCTAGAGAACTGACTCTTAGAGTCATAGGAAGGCCTAATGTATAATTTTCATTCTTTTCATCTCTAAAGTAAGGGTTACTGAAAAGACCAGATAATGCAATAATTCACAGAATCTCAGAGTAGGAAGAGATTATCATATCATAGCTATAGAGCTTAAAAATCTCAAGGGAAAGGTAATGTACTTCTTCCTGAAGTTTGCCAGTTCTCATTTGATGAGATCTCATTGGTAGGCAGTCTTTCCATCTGTCAGGCCTGTCAAGGCCTCTGAAAATTAGTTATATAGATCTAAAATTAGAAGTGATCTCAGACACCATTCAATTCATAACCATTACTTGATTTTTATTTCTGGAAGAAAATGAAACTTGTAACCCTTAATAAGCATATTACTAACAGTTCAACAGGAAGGAGTAATAATAACCAGAGGGTATGATCATAAGATGAATTTGAAAGAATGACATAAAAGTTAAGTGATGAGAAAGGGAAATTCTGGGTGCAGAAGGAAGGAAGAGGTAGAATGTTGTAAATTATTTCACATGAAGAGGTGTGAAAAGCTATTACAACCATCTTATTTATTAGGTGAGAAAACAGAGCTTAAGAGATTTGCCCCCAAACTACAAACAATAATAACAGAAATAGAACAGAACCAACATCTCTAATGCTAAATTTTGCCATCTTGCCATTACTTCCAGTGATATTCTCTGAGGCCATGTGAAATCATGTTCTATATGACAATCTGTATTTGGATATAACTAGCATGTTCCTCCCAAGTCTTTTCTCCTCTTAGCTAAATGTCCCCAATTATATCAGTATGTTCTTACAGAGGCAACTAGTAGCCCCCCAACCTAAAGAAGTCTGGAGTTTAAATGTGGCCTCAGATACTCACCAGATGGGTGACATTGAAAAAATCAAATCACCTGTGTTTGCCTCAGTTTTCTCAAGTGCAAAATGAGAATAATCAGAGTGCCTGTCTTCCTCCCCCAAGATTGTTGTAAGAATCAAATGAGATAATTACATTTGCAAAGTACTTATCACTCTATCTGGCATTATATAAATGCTGTTGTTGTCATAGTAACAGTAGTAATAGTGATGGTGGTGATAGTGCAGCCAATGTGTTTTATAATAGTAGTAGTAGTAATTTATAATGGTAGTAGTATTAGTGATAGCAGTAATAATAGTAAGAAAAGAAGGAATGGGGTAGTAGTAGTAGTAGTAGTAGTAGTAGTAGTAGTAGTAGTGGTAGTAGTAGTAGTAGTAGTGATGGTGGTGATAGTGCAGCCAATGTGTTTTATTCTAATAAAGGTGGTGGTAGTAGTAGTAGTAGTAGTAGTAGTAGTAGTAGTAGTAGTAGTAATAGTAGAGTAGTAGTAGTAGTAATAGTAGAGGAGGAGGAGGAGTAGAAGTAGTAGCAATAGTAGATGGCACAGTCTTAAGGCCTTTGCTATCTTAATCACCTTCCTTTCCATCTCTTTACCTTATTATTGTCCTTCCTAAATTTGGTACCGAAACTGTCCAGAATACTCTAGGTATGACTGGTCTCACTAGGATAGAAGGTGATGGGGTTATCCCTTCCTTAGTGTAAAAAACTCTGCCTCTCCCTACAATCTGAGGTAGGTTATTTGTTGTTTTGTTTTGTTTTGACTAAAATCTTAATAGCAGTAGTAACTGATAACCTCTTCAATAGGACCAGAGAGGTAGCATATAACCTTAAAGTTATATAAATTGCTTTTTTTTCTTGGGGTACAGGGGTCTCAATTTGTGATTCAAAAGTCTGGAGGCTCTTCCAATGTCAAAATGGGGGGGAGGGCATTGTTTGTGTGTGTATGAGTGTATAAAACAGTGAGCCCAAAAGAAACTTGTCGCAAATTTAAACACAACTTCCAAGTATTAAGTAACATTGTCAAAAGCTTTAAAAAAATGAAGTCAGATAGACCCTCTGGAGAGATATGCAGGCATGATTGCAGGGGAAAGAAGGAGAATGATGAGAGCTAAAGCTAACTAAAATGTATTTTCCTGCTTGTAGGACTAAAAAGAGAAAATAACTCAATAATATGATTTTATAACACAGGTTTTTTGTTTGTTTGTTTGTTTTTTGCCAGATCTGTGATTTCATCTCTCAGGGAGTTCCCAATGAGAAATTTCCTTCGTTAATATAAATAACTACCTTCCTTTAAATATATAGTGTGTGTATGTATATATATATATATATATATATACACATACATACATACATACATATAATATGTATGTGTATATATACTATATATACACATGTTATATATGTAGTATATATGTGTATTTGATATACACATACATACTATATATAGTATGTATATACTTTATATATATATACATACATACTATATATAATATCTATGTATATATATACTAGAAAATAATAATCAAATGTGAGCTTTTACCCTGCTTATTCCAAAATATGCCATCTAGAATTATCCTTCTCATATCCTTCCCATCAGATCCCTGATTCTGACCTTGTGACTTTGGCCTCTGATGAATTTATGTCTTGTTCTTTAAAATAAACCAGAAATTCAGTTTCCATCTATTTCCAAACCACTTCCAACTTTAAATTTCTGCTTTATGATTAATTTAGGTAAAATGATTATCCTGCTTTTTTATATTGTCTCTGCCCCACCCCTTTCCATTTGACTAATTTCCTTGAGAGAAAGGTCTATCTTGCTTGCTTATATTTGTATTCTCAGTGAGTAGTCTAGTTCCCGAGTCATTTAAGTGCTAACTTAATATAATTAGATTATTTTTATAATATAAAAGTTGTATACATTGGGATCCTTTCTGTCTTTAATTTCTTTAAGATTTATGGCTATTATGTTTGATTCAATAGATTTATATATTTTACTGAATTTCATGGGGTTATAGTTCCACACTGATTTCCTGAGTGGTTTAGTGAAATTCAAGCTCTAGTAAGAGTTATTTCCTTTTTTTTTTTTCTTAATCATCTTGGCCAATTTAATGATAGTGGGTTTTAATTTGTGTTTCTCTTATTATTTGTTGGATTTTTTCATATGATAATTACTTAGTTTTTTGGCTACTACTTTTTCATATCCTTTGACCATTTTTCACTTTTAAAATGGATTTGTCCTAATTGCCTATGTAGCAAGTCTTTACCAGATTAATTTGCTGTGAAGGTTTTCCCAATTGTTTTCTTTCTAACCATATTACTTTTTTGGGTGTAAACTTTTCAATTTTATATAATTGAAAGTGTCTATCTACTTTATCTCCCTTTCCTCTCCCTCATTTTCAGAAGAATTCTTTCTCAATACATTGTTTTGAAAGGTTTTGCCTTCCAGTACTTTTTAATTTCTTAAGGATATAAACTTTTAGGGCTAAGTTGGGTATCCATTTAGAGAAGACATTAAAAACTTTTAAAACCTATTTCTCCTTCAAACTAGTTTACTAGTTCCAGTTTACTCAGACCTCACCCTCCAATATGTGGTGATATTCACCTCCTTGCTGTTCCTTAGACAAGACAATCCATCTTCATCTCCCAATTCTGGGCTTTTTTTTTTTTTTACTAGTTGTCTCCCATGCTTGAAATGTTCTCCCTTCTCATCTATCTCCTTCCTTCAAGTCCCAACTAAAATCCCACCTTTTATAGGAAGTCTTTCCCAATCACCATTGATTCAAATTCTTTTTCCTTGTTCATTTTTCCAATATATCTCATATGTTGCTTGTTTTTATTATCTCCTCCTTAGACAGTAAGTTTCTTGAGGGCATGATGTGGTTTTATTGTTTTGTTTGTTTTTAAATTTTTCTTTCTATCCCCACTACTGAGCACAGTGCCTTGACCATAGTAAGCACTTAATAAATCTTATTGATTTATTGAATCTTTTTTTTCTTCTTTGACTTTTTGGTGTGATAGATCCTTTTAACAGTCTGATAAGATTTTCAAATCCCTTCTCATAAAATTATTTTCAGATGTACAAAGCTAAATACATAGAATTACATTTACTGAAATATAATTATGAAAATATTTTTAAAAGATTATATATCTCAGATTATGAATTTTGTATTTAGAGCTTTTTTATTAAATATGGCAAAAAATGTTGACCTAAATCTAACTTTCCTAGACCTTCTAATTTTCCAGATTTTTTTTCCTAGTTAGTAGTTGTCTAGGACTTTAGTAGTTTGTACCCATAATTTTATCAAACTTTATGCTACTGGATCTTTTCCTTTAATATTTTCCATTACCTTTTTTTTTCTTTTTTTTTTTTTTTTTGCTGAGGCAATTGGGGTTAAGTGACTTGGCCAGGGTTACACACCCAGGAAATGTTATGTGTCTGAGATCAGATTTGAACTCAGGTCCTCCTGACTTCAGGGCTGGTGCTCTATCCACTGTGCTATCTAGCTACCCCACCTTTTCTTTTTTTAAAGCAGTTCCAAATAATTTTGATTACTCCTTTTTTGTATGGTTTGAGTAGTAGAGCTTTACTCCTTTGCTTACAATTTATTTTTCATTATTTCCTTTGAAATCCTTGAACTTTGTCTTGTCAAATGAATTTGTTAATATTTTCTACTTCTGAAAACTAATCCCTTCGTAATTTGATTGATATGACACTGAATCCATAAATTAAATAGGTAATATTATAATTCTAATGATATTAGCACAGCCTAACCTTCAGTGATGATTTCCTCTCTAGTTATTTAGTCTATATTTTTAAAGGGGGTTTTATTGTCATATTTGTGTGATTTTGCCTGTGCATTGGAATCTGGACAAAAATTTTATTTTCTAACATTCTGTAATAATTTTGAATAGAATTTCCTTTCCTATCTGTTTCTGAGAATTTGTTAGTAAGAGACAAGAAGCCTCAATATGTAGGGCTCATTTTATTTCTCACTTCTTTACTGAAATTGTTAATTGTTCTGTTTTTTGAAATTAATCTAGTATTCTTCAAGAGAACCACCATATTGCCTGTCAAAAGCAATCATTTTGTTTTTTCCTTATCTTTATTATATCTTGAGTCACTTTTTCTTGTCCCGTTATTAAAGCTAATATATATTGTTTTAGCTAGACACAGCTAGATGGAGGAGTGAATAGAGCACAGGGGCTGTAGTCAGAAAAATACCCAAATTCAAATTCAGCCTCCTACCATACTAGATGTGTAATCTCCAACTGCTAAATGAAGATAATAATAGTACCTATATCCCAGGGTTGTTACAACAATCAAATGAGATCTAGAACTGTTTCAAATAATAATGGTGATAGTAGAGATTCTTGCTTTCCCCCAGATCTTGTTGCTAAAATTTCTAGCATTTCTCTATTACATATGATGTTTGTGGAATGTATTGTTTTCTAGCTTTAAAAAAAAAACACATAAAAGTAGCATTTATTTTGAGACAATTTTGTTTGCTATATTTTCAATTTTGTCAGATTTTTGTTTTTTTCCTATTGATGTGAACTATTATGCTCATAATTTTTTAAGAAATACTGAACCAATCCTGCATTTTTGGTAAAAATTCTATGTGGATTATAATAAATCTAATACATTAACAAATTCTCCTAGCTGATATTTTATTTCATGTGTTTGCACTAGTATTAGAGAGATTAAGCTATATTTTTCTTCTTTGCTTCTTCTTTCCCAGAGGTAAGAAACACCTTTGTCTCATAGAAGCAGCTTAGAAGGATGTTATCTTTCTTATTTCACCTCCAGATAATATTAATTGGAGTATATTGTTCATATGCATTGTCATTTAAATATTTTGTGGAATTCACTTGTAAATCCATCTTATTTTGAAAGTGTATTTATAAATTTTCATTTATTTTTTCAGATTATATTATTTAAATTCTATTTTTGTTCTGATAATCTGAACAAAATATTTATATTTATATTTATCTGAGTATTCATATACTACATTTAAGTTTTCACACTTGCTAGCAGTGAATAAAATATTTTATTTGATAAAATAATTTCTAATAATTTCTTTCCTCTTCATTTATTATGCATTTTTCTATTTTTCATTTTTAATAATGGTGATTTGTTTTCCTCTTTTTGATTAGGTTAGCTGGTATTTTATTTTTGATTAATTTTTTTTAAATTATGCTCCAAGTTTTATTTTTATTCCATTTTAAAATGTCCATGTTTTCTTTGACTTTTAGAATTCCTGTTCTTCTTTCTTTCTTTCTTGTTTTTTCTTCTTTCCTTTCTTTTTCTTTCTTCTTCCCTCCCTCCCTTGCTCTCTCTGTCCCTCTTTCCCTCCCTCCTTTCCTCCCTCCCTCCCTTCCTTCCTTCCTTCCTTTCTTTCTCTCTTTTTCTCTTTCTTTTTCTTTCTTCTTTTCTTTCTTCTTCTCTCCCCTTCTTCTCTCCCCCCTTCTCTCTTTCTCTCTCTCTCTCTCTCTCTCTCTCTGACTTGGGAGGAAGAAAAAATATAAGTTCAATTTTAGACATCTTGAGTTTAAGAGGGCTATGAGACATCTGAGATATCCAGTCAGCAGTTGGATATACAAGACTAGAAGTCAGGAGAAAAGTTAGAGCTGAATAAAAAATTCTGGGAATATTACCCTAAAGTTGATAATTGAATCCAAAGGAGCTGATGATATCAACAAGTGAAAAAATAGAGAGAAGAGAAGAAGGCTTAAGTGAGGGCCTTGAGGAATACCTGTGGTTAACTGGTCTCACTTAAATGAAGATCCAGGAAAGGAGACAGAGGAGTGGTCAGAGAGGTAGGATAAGAACCAGCAGAGAGTAGTTTAGAGATATGCATTTTACATCAGGACTCCTTAAACTGTATCATAAAAGTTTTCTGTGAAATCTCAGTGTGGTTATTTTCTTTAATGTAATTGCCAGCTTTTTCTATGAATTTCTTTTTGACCCACCAGTACTTTCGAGTTATTTCATTTAAATACAATTTAGGTTAAAATCCCTTATTCATTGATCACAATTTATATTGTATCATGGTTAAGAAAAAATTAGTTTTCATAGTTTTATCTTTCTACATTTATTTCTAAAGTTTTTATGCACTAATGCATGGAGAATTTTTGTAAATGTTCCAGAAACCAATGAGAATTATACATACTCCATTATATTCTTATTGTCAGGGATCTATCCTATCTAATTCTTCTAAAATTCTATTGAAGTTCTTAAGCTCTTTCTTATTGTGGCTTCTGTAAAACTTATCTGTATATGAGAATCACATAGTAAGGTTCTCAAATACTGCAATTTTGCTGACTGTTTTGTTCTGTCTTTGCTCTTTGTTTCCAATAGCTCTGGGAAGTTTTTTGTTGTTGTTTTGTTTTTTTAATGACTTCTTGAAATATACTTTGTGAGTATTTGTATGGCCACAGTTATCTGTGAATCTGATAATTCTAAAATTATTCCTTCTTAATCTGTTTTCCTGTTCTGTGGTTTTTGATAATAGCTGGATACTTTGTATTTTGTTTGTTTTTTTCTCAGTCTTTTGACTTTGTTCTAATATTCTTGGTGCTTTGTAGTCACTGCATTATTTTTGTTCCACTTAAGAAGTCCACTAATGCATTGTTTTGCTAAGGTTTTTGTTTGTTTGTTTGTTTACTATATAATCTAAATTCTATATCCTCTTTCATTTTTTTTCCTTTAAAATTCTCATTTCATCTGTCTTTTGATTTATTTTTTCAGCCTCTCTTATAGTCTTTAAATCCAAACCTTCCCCTCCCCTCCAAGATTCTCCTTGAATTTCTTCTGAGTTTTCTCCCTTATTCTGAATGGTTTTCACTCTTTGGCTTCTCTGTAACATTCAGTTTACTTTTAATTTTTACACACTCATATTCTCTTAGTTGGGATTGTGTGCTTAAGTCTTTTCCCTTTTAGATTCTCAAATAGGCTGACTTGACATTGCTGAATTTTGACCCCTGTGTTCAGGTGGCTACTGAAGTCTCAATAGAATTATTGATGTCCAATGCCATTTTCTGCCTCAAAACCAGATTATATCTCAGTCGGCTTTGTGGCCATTATGGATTATAAATTCAGCTACATTTTTTTCTCATCTTCCCAAAATTCTCATTAGAGAGTTGGTTCTGTCAGTTTTGCTGTGTCCTCATCAATCTCCACTGGGATGTGGGAGACCACATTGGTTGGGCAATAAGAGTGGGCTCTTCCTTTTGCTCTGGAAATTCAGAAGTCTTCATGCTTTGGCTTATAGAGGTCAGGGGGATAGGATATGACATCGTGTCTAATTATTGAAGATTGTACTGGGTCATGCTGCCCCTATTCAAGTGAATACTCTCTTCCCACCTTTCCTTATCTCAAGTATTTTTATGTTAGATAACCAGAGTAAAAGTTGCCCCCTAGACCAGACCCATTCCATATTTAACATGCTTGAACTGGTTCCCTTAGTTAGCTTCCCCTACCATTCTCTCCCTTTGAAATCACTGCCTTATTGGGGCAGAGGGGCTTGGGTAACCTAATGAAACTATGAACTATACCATATAGGGCTACCCAAGATAGACAGGTCATAGTGGAATGTTCTGACAAAAAGGTGATCTACTGGAAAAGGAAATGGCAAATCACTCCCGTATTTTCAAATTATAGTGCTAGAGAAAACGTTTGAGAGTCCTTTGGACAGCAAGAAGATCAACTCAGTCAATATTTAAAGAAATTAACATTAAAAGGTCAAATACTGAAGCTGAAGCCTAAATACTTTGATCACATAATGAGAAGACAGGACTTTCTAGAAAAGAGGAAGGCAAAAGGAGAAAGGGATGGTAGAGGAGAAAATGGATAGATAATGTCATGGAAGCAAGGAGCATGAGCTTGGACAGACTTAGGAAGAAAGTGGAGGACGTGTGTCATGAAGAATCAGACATGATGGATTGAATGAATTGCAACAACAAAGCTTCTTTGCTTCTTCTTTGCAATTTTTTGTACTATTTTTGCATGGATAAAGGAGCCTGCTTTTAAATCTTTTCATTTTCTTATAATTGGTCTTTCTATAGCCCTTTTTAGATAATCACTGAAGTTGTGGGAGAGCTGGGCTTCTCTCCGACCTCTCAGCATTCTTAATGTCTCAGCATATAGCCTTAGAGGGTTACCTGGTTCAGAATGAAGTTAAGTGACTTGCTCAGTCACAAAGCCAGCCTCTGTCAGAGAAAGAATTGGGGTTCAGATTTTCTTGACTCCAAGGTAAATATTTCATGTACTATTCTACTTCACCAAAGTAACAAGCTTGCAAATTCACCTATCCTTTGAAGTTTTATTTGAATGGGGTCACATGACAGAAGTGAATAGACTAGATCGAAATTGCCATGTTTCTGAGTTTCAAATAAAAATAATCAATTATTATGCTTGGGTAGGAGGTTGGGGGAGAGGGCAGACAAAGGACTTATTAATGAACTCCATTTGGGTAAAATTGCATTGCTCACCTTGCAGGGAAGAAGATTTGGGTTTGGAGTCTCTCTTAAGGCCCTCACTATCTGACTCTTAATCTCCCTAAACCTCAGTTCCTAATCTATACAATGGAGATATTAATAGCTCAGGATTGTAATTGTCAGTGTCAAAGGAGATGAAGTCAATAAAATTGAAGTCATCATATAAATGTCAATTATAGCAGTGTCTCAGTGGATGGAGCACTGAGTCTGTGGCCTCCGACGCCTATAAGCTATGTGATGCTGGAGAAGACACTTAATCTCTGCCTTAATTTACTGAAGAAGGAAATTGAAACCACTCCAATATCTTTGCCAAGAAAGCACATGACAGTTTGTTCCATGGGTCACAAAGAGTCAGACAGGAATAACAAAAATAATGATAGTAATGATAAACATTGGAATTAGAAACAGTTGACTGAAGTCACTCTGTTTTCTTTTTATGTTTAGCTTATGTATATTTTTTTGTTTGTATTTTCAACATCATTTCTTGGTTTAAAATTTTTATTTCATTACCACTACCACCCCTGTAGTTAAAAGTAGCTATAATTCTCACAGGTATTCTCTTAGCTTCAGTTAAACTGTTTAGTTTTTGGTAGTAGGAAAAAGAGAATAGTTCTAAAAATCAACCCTTGGAATAGTACTTCTACAAAGCAGCTACTCATATTTGCTTTATTTCTTAAGACTTTTTTTTTTCTTTTTGATTTTGATTTTGAAAAGAAGTTAATTATATTTATATATGCAAAAATTAATCCTAAACATAAGTTTGTGGTTAGGTTTTGAATAATGATTTGGGACCAGGCATATTTGTTTAATTAAAAGTCACAATTTAATTAAAAACTTCCCTAAATAGCTAGATTATGACTATTTGTATCCTTTTATTTTCATATCTAGGCATAGTGGAAAGGTTACTGAATTAATTAGAAAATTGAAGTAGCAGTCTTGGCTGTGATACATAATGGTTGTATGATCAAGCCTATTACTGACCCCTTATAAGCCTCAGTTTCTTCATTTGTAAAATTAGAACTGGCATTTTTTCCCATTCCTTTCACAAGACTATTATTTTGTAAACTATAAAGCCTAAAGTAAATATGAGTTGCTTTGATCAATATACATTGTTATGAAGGAAAATTCCCAAATGATATTTTACTTGGAAGATGTTAAGAAAATTAGGCTAATATAACGATAGAATAAAATTGGGAATCTGAACCACAGGGGCATCTCAACATTATGTGAGCTAGATTTTTAAGCTTTCCTCATCCAATCACTCCCCCACTGATAAAACTGTCAGGGGCCAATTAAAAGATTTTCTAAAGCTAGTAGGGTGAAAGAAGATGTGCATATCTTTTTATACTTTTCTATTTAATATTGTTAAATTATTTTAAGATTTTCAAATGAAACTGGAGGTCATAGCAGATTTATTTTCTCCCTTATCTTGTGGCCACTTTGGGTATATTTCTGAAGTTCTTATCACAGAAAAATAATCAAGAACCATTATCAAGATCAAATTTATTCCTGATGTAACTATGAAAGGGTTTAAATTTATAAGATTAGTATGGATCAAATTATTTTACCTTTAACATTGTAGAAATGCAGACAAAACATAAAGATGTATTGGATTGCCCAAGATTGTCTACAATAAAAGGCAAAGGGAAAGAGCAGAGGTTCCAATTTGTTTTGTCTTGTATAACCCAACTCTCCTGAAATGAAAATCTATATATTGAGGATTTCCCATTTGTAAAACACACTCTTCTCAATATTGAAGAATAAGGTTTTGTTATTGTTGTTTTAAGGAAGGAAAAAAAAGACTCCTATTAAAAAACCCTATTAAAAAAAGATATCGCTTCAACCAGATTTATGCTAGGTAGGTCTTACTAGAAGTCTTCTGCTATTCTCTCTCACTCTACTAGACTTTCTTGCTCTATAGATAGGACTTTGCTTGATTTCTGTCTTGAATTTGTTTAGTTTGAGATGGGACATCAGGTCAGAAATATCTAAAAAGAAGTTGCTGATGCAAGACTGGAGTTGTTCTGAAAATCATCTATCTACATAGTGGAAAATTTAGGGAGATTCTAATACAGTTAAGAGAAGTGTTTTGTGTGTGTGTCAGTGCAAATTAGCACACCTTTGCTTTATTACTTAAGTATTTAGATTTAAATTAGGTTTATACTAGCATTTTACATCAACAACTCCAAGTATAATTGGCTGTACACATCATAAAAATGAAAATAGAAATGGAAAGATATTTCTGAGCAATTATTTTTGGAAATGGGGAAGGAGTTGAGAAGAAAGCCCAGGAGAGGGTACTGTAACACAGTTCTAATGATGCATTACCAGAGCAGGAAACCCAGGGGCACAATCAGAAGAAGAGAACCAGGGAGACAAAGGATTCAAGTTCAAATCTCATCTCTGACATTTATCATCTATATGCCATTGAGTCCCCCCAGGCAGATCTTGAAGCCTCAGTTGCCTCATCCATTTTAGATGGCTTCTCAGTTCTCTTCAGGTTCCAAATCAGTGATCTTATAACCTGGCTGCCTAGCAGGAGACATTCATTCACTCAAAAATCTTAAAAATCTTCTCTTCAAGTTCTAACTTGAGCATTTCTAAATGCTCAAGCCCCACCTAAAGGGAGAAACTTTCCCTTGCTCAAGGTCCCTCAAAAGACTTTCACCACTCCCTAATTAGTTAGGTCAACCACTTTGAAGGGATTATTCAAACCACTTAAGGCTGTCAACAAAATTTGGTCAAGGTCTAAAACCTTTTTAAATTTATTCATGCCTTCAGACCAACATTCAGTGATGTGTCAATAGAGGTTTTCTCAGGAGGAAAAAAAAAGTGTTGGACAGAATCCCTAAATTTATTATTATTGTATTAATATTTTCTCCATTACCATTTTAAATGTACATAAACCAACCATTATAGTAATTGTCTAATTTCTTGGGTGTAAATGCTTGCTGTGAAAATTTTAAAACCTCTAGCAATCTTAATTATCTTTTAAATTTTAGTTGCATTTTCTTCATGCAAATGCTTTTCAAATATATATCATTGGAATTATTCATGTTTTATTTTATGATCCCTCTATCCTTTGTTTAGTTGCTCTCTATCCTTATCTCCAGTAATATTGGCTCAGGTACATCCTTGTGTTTTTATTTTAATTGTAATGATTTGTAGGATCGATTATACATTTGGGAGTTCTTGTAGCTTTTGGTGTAAGATGTTGTCTGAACCTAATTTAGGCTGAACTGCTTTTCAGTTCCCCAGTAGATTTTGTCAGATAAGGAACTAATTCTTACTTGATGGGGGATGGGTGGTAGAGGGAGCAGTTATCAAACAGTAACTCAGTTTTATTGAAGTACTTTTGTTTCTGCTTATCCAGACTTTCACACTGATCAGTTTTGTTTTGTTTTTAAACTAGGACCAAATACTTTTGATGATCATTATTTTCTAGTAATTTGCAATATCTGATAGTGGTTGGTCCCCCTTACTACTTAAAAAAAAAAAAAAAAAAAAAAAAAAAAAAAATTTAAATTTTTTATCCCAATATGAATTTTTTTTTTTTTTTTTTTTTTTTTTATAATAATTTTTAATTTTTTTTTGTTCCCCCCCCCCTTTAAAAAAAAAAAAAAAAAAAAAAAAAAAAACCTATTTCTCTTGAGATTCTTGATCCCAAGATGATTTTGTTATTATTTTGTTATCTACTTTAGTACCATTTTGTAGTTTCAGTGCTAAACACTTAATTTAGGTACAATGATCATTTTTATTATATTGAAACATGATCAAAGATGATACTTTCAATTGTTTTTTTTATGCATGAAGTTTTGTACAGTTATACTCATATAAACCTTGAATATATCTTGGTAGGTTGATTTTTTAGGTATTTTATTTAACTCAGCCATCCACACAGGAAAAAACAAGTGGAAGAAGAATGTCTTGAAGGTATGCATTTGGATGAAAAATTCATCAAAGAAAAGGTAGGGAAAAATTGAGTATGACACTGGGTTAGGCCCCAGATTAAAGAAGAAAAATAGATAAATCAGACTCTACTTGAGAAAGTGTTCAGTATTTCTAATAGCACCAAGTTATTTCCTGAAACAAAAACTCATCTTTTTTTTATCATCAGTATTGATCCAGTAATGCTGCAGGACTCTTAAGTCATGGATTTCTAAAGGTAATGGAGAGTTATAGAAGTGGCATATATAGGTTACAACAATAGGTTACAACATATTACTGATGCAAAATCACTCAGGTATAAAGGGTATCATCACAGAGATTTATGTGTAATAGGTAAGGAAATAGACTGTTCCTGTAGCAAGAACAAGGAATAAGTCTACAGTGTGTGGTTATTGGTTGTATCCTACTATTGTATGAATACTGGGTATTCATAAAAATTTAAATACAAACAAACAAACAAAAAAAAACAGATATAAGAAGACCTCTTGATATCCAAATTTTGTGGGGAAATTGACTAACCATGCATAGAATTATAGAAAGCAAGAATGAGTCACTAATTGGAAGGAATATCCTTATCACCAGGCTACCAGTGATTACTTGATACCATTGAGGTATCTAGATAATCAATTCATGTTATTAATTTCCGACTAAAGTCAATGTCCTTTGTGGAGCCAAAGAAGACACAATCTATTTTCTTGCAGGTTACTATCTAAGGAAAGAACTAACATACATCTTAAATAAATATGACAAAAGCTGGATGAAAATATAGTAAGGAAGTTTAACCTATTATGGCTATTTGATTAAAGAATGTAGAGAAGAAAATATGGAGGTGCTTTATGATATTCATTCTGTTCATTGAAATCCAAGTGTATTTAATTATGAAAAATCTCTCCATACAATTTTTAATGCTTTTTAAAGTTGTTACTATTGTAAATACCCATGGTAGATATCTTGTGGCTTTTGTGATTTCCAAACTAAAAATAATCTGTCTTCTGGTACTTATGTTCTTTGGTGAATACAATAACTACTGCTAGGTTATCATGGTGAGTTTCTTTGAGTATTTTCCTTGTATTTTGATATTTTAAAGTAAATTCCTAGAAGCCTTTGGTTGATAGATGCATAATCACTTGCATAAATGAAGTGGTAATGCTTTCCCTTTTTCTTTGGAGCCCCAGGCTCTAATTTCTGAAAAAACATTGCCCATTTTGTATGACATTTAATTACTCAACCAAACATGTATAAGAAAGAATATGGAAAATGAATACTTCATTGCCATTCATCCCAGTTTTTTAAAACCAACTGCTGCAAATGTGAGTGGGTTGGACTGCATTGCCCTTGCCATTGGAAACCCTCTGATTTTTATAGAGTGCTTCCTTTTCATTGATTTCAGCATTTTAGACCAGGCTTTTTGCCAGGAGAATAGTCTATTGATGGCCAAAGAGTAAGTAATCTCAAGTCTTCCATCATCTTTCATCATTTTCTATGTGATTTTGAAGTTGAAAAGATCTGATAGCTTGCAATAGTAGTGAGATAGTGTTTAACTCTGGAATTGACTGCTCTCACAACAGGACATTGTCATAGGTGTTATGGGAACGTTTGCAAGACGATGATTAAAATCAAAAGCCTGTCCCCCAGCCACTATTTTAGCTTTCACAGATGCTTTGGTCTTTAAAGGAGAGGGAAGGAGCATAGTTTCTGTATTCCATTAAAAAGTAATTATAAACACTTAGCTTGGGGGTTAATTCTGAATAAGTTACATTCTTATTGAAATATTCATACTAATTCATAAAAAAAGATTATGGAACAATTATGTATAGTATAATGCATCCAGTGAGTGTTCTCCACAAATCTGAATGAATGAAAATTTTATTAAATACCTTTTACTTTTCATCTAGTGGCACATGACTTATTTTATAATTGTGCTGTTAATTCCAAGGAAAATAATAAGGAACAATTTTGTAGAGTTAATAAAATATTGAAAAACAAGGGTCAAATTTTTAGATTCAGATCTCACATCTAGCAAGTATTCATATTTTCCATGAAATATCAAACAGTTTTGTGATTTTTGCCTGTCACACTGAGTTAGTGTTACCACTGGATGCTTATATTCTCAAAGGTGAATTTGATAGCTATATTTAGAATCATGAATTTTGGCATTGATACCTACTATGTGCCTTTAATGCAATTGTTTCATCTTTTGTGCGCTCAAATTCATCATGTGTAAAGTAGTTTGAATTAGAATATCTCTGTGGTACTTTCCAACCCTACCATTTATAATCCCCTAATACTTATAATCATTAGTGATGCTTATAACAACATTGGCTTATGGTAACCTTAGCTTATGAAACTACTATATAAAAATAATTAAAGACAAATCCACTTGAAATAAACAACATGACCTGAAGCATGAATGAAATAATAATCATTTACTATATTATATGTACATTATGCTAGGTACTAATATGAATAATAATGTTGTTCTCATCCTATCCACAGAGGAATATTCATTGTTAAACTAGTGTTCCATTCAGTTTACAAGTTGTACTGTGAATTTGATGTTGATTAGAAATATTTATACTTTCACTGAGCTCTAGTTTCAATATGATCTATTTGATATGTAAAGAATCCTGAGAAATAATCCTTGAAATGTCAGTATTTTAATAGCTACATCAGATTAGTTTCCCTGGATAATCCATTAGCAGAAAGATTATATTATTTTTAGTATAAAAGGATGAAAGTTTTGAAATATCTAGCTACTTTTCATTATCTGTTTAGGTAACTAACCAAATGAGAGCTAAAGTTAAGGTGGCTAAATGGCTCAGTGAAAAGTCCCGGCCTTGGGGTTAGGAAGATATGATTTCAAATTCTGTCCCTGGAAATTACTTAGCTGTGAGACCTTATCTAAGCCAAATAATTTCTCTCCATCTCAGTTTCCTCATTTGTAACTGAATGTAATACCTACTTGATAAGGTTGTGGTGAGAATTAAATAAGGTAACCTATGCTAAGTGCTTCATAAACCTTAAAGCACTATATCAATGATAGACTTTATTGTTAGAAAACATTAAAAATTACTTTCAATGCTAAAGTCATGTGTCAGTGACTGCCAATTATTTCTCTTCCTTATCTCAATTTGATGGATTTTGAAAAAAGGTGAAAGTGTTGCTGCTTTTACCATCACTCTTAGGAAAAATTTAATTTAGGTCAGCCAAGCTGCATTTGTGAGACTGCATCTGTTTGCTGATTCTAGGCGGCTTTTTTCTTTGTAACCTCTACCTCATTGCCTGGCACATAGTGTTTAATAAAAGCTTGTTGATTGATTGATTGAACCTTGGCAGCTGATATCATGAACTGTAGTACTGAAATATTGTGCAGCTCCAGCTACTTCCAAGACATCTGGAAATGATTGACATGCAATGTCAAGGTTTGGAGGCAATGAGGTGAAATGTTGCATGATTAATATTGGAAGCTAGATGATAATATGGTGTTTACAGTGATAAAAAGGAGAAAGAACCACCCATTCAGCCTTGCTACCTGAACAGCAAACAAAGTATTTTTTTTCTTGAGCTAAGAAATTATTCTTTTGACAATCCACTAGAAGCATTTCCATTCTGAATCCTTACTAAAGGAATATTTTAGCCCATAATTTGTCATTTTAAAGTTTCATACTGGATCAGCATTTCCTCCTTCAGTAGTTTTCTTTTTCCAAGGTTGATTCTGTTGCTTTAATTTTCCACTAAAAAGTATCTATCACAGCATTTTTTAGTATCCATATAATTAGGAATAATCCATTTGATTTTCACATATACAAGTTCATCATTTGAAATATTTTTCCTTATAAACATAAAGAACTTTTCAATTACATATCAATTTCAATTTTAAGTCATCATGAAAAAAAATCATTAGGAAAATGAGTCCAAAGATAATAGAACACAGTTCTGCATAATTATAGGCACAAGTGATAATCCCTTAAAATTTCAAAGATGTCAGGAATTTTGTTTGCACAGGCCACATTTATTATATATAGGTGTTGTTTAAAAGAATAACAGTTACAGCTAGTTATAGAAGTATTGAATCTTAACCATTTTTAAAGAAATGAAATATTAATTCCACAAGTCAGAATTATTTAAATGCTTAGAAACTGAAATCATTGTTTCAAATTAAAGACTTCATGGATTTCAAGGCAAAGCAGAAATAAATAACATTTATATGGAGGCACAGCTTTGCTAATGAATTCCTTCCCTTTTTGATAAACAAACAAACAAACAAACAAACAAAATACTCGGATTTGATTATCTGGAAACATCTGAGATATATTCAGACAACCCTTTCAAGAGAAAGTAATTTGTGGAATTCCTTCTAGCTCTCTGTTTTGATGATTATTGGATCAGGGACTGGACTTGTGCTTAGAGAGCTTCTGGATGAAGAAATTCAATGCAGTTTGTCACTTTTCTTTGCAGTTTCTTTTTGAAAGAGATATATAGATCACTACAAGAGTCAAGTAGACAAGTTATGATATTAAGTATGTAATCATGACTTACTTAAATGAGCAAATATTTGTGAAGAAATATTTATAACACTATCTTAGGAACTAAGCATGTGAAATGCAAAATGACATAGTCCCTTATGTCAAAGAAATTATATTCTTCTAGAGATACTGAAGATTATTACCACAATGCAGATTTATAATTTGTTTTCTTGATCACATTAGCCCATATTGATCTCTCCTACTCTAAACTAACAACAATTATTGTTCATACATTTGATATATCACAAATCATATACTTCTTTGTCATATTTAAGTTTCCCTGTACTATTGTTTTGTAGCCTTATTAACTTTATATTCCCATAGCATTCCCATAGCTATTCTTCAATAGCGTTTTCTTTCTCTGTGAGCTTAGAAATCTGGTGGTCTGAGAGGCAGCATGATGTGGTTGAGGAAGGCATGGGTGAGAATCAGACACCAGTTCCCATTTTAGCACTTAAGCTTCTCCAGGCTTCAATTTACTTTTTTGGTAAATGATAATAATAATTGCAGTACTTAGCTCATTGTTTTGTTGAGTGTTCACTTAGCAAATTGAAATATTTTGTAAATGTCTACTACTATTTCTCCTCCTCTTCTTCCTCTTCCTTCTCCTCTTCCTCTTCCTTTTTGTTTTCTTGATATATACCTGAAGAAGTGACTGAAAATGATTCTGGCACATTGATAGAATGCTATTCTGTGTCAAAACTGATTAATTTACAAGTAAATATTTGATAAGTATGTCTTACTGATTATAGGTTCAAAGTTGTTTTGGGTAAAACATTTAATATAATATATTGCATATGGGTATATACAGATACAAATAATATACAGGTCTAGTTCCTATTCTACAAAAGAAAAGCTCTTTGTCTTTTTTACCTGACTACTCATTTTCAGAGAAATCAATAAGGAGAAAGAGAAATAAAACCTTCCCCCCTAGGAATACTTTCCTTGATGGTATTCGATAGTAAAACTGCTCAACTTCACTGGAAATAAATAAAATAAAATAGAAAAAACCTCTAGAAATAATAATCTGCCTCCAGTATATGTCAAGGTCAGAATACTAGAAAACCTTCCAAAGGTCAGACAATATTGAAGATTTTTCTTTGGGAACAAATTCTTTTAAAAAAAATTACCTTTGAAAAGAGGGAAAAGGTTAAATTTGATAGAAGATTAATTTATAAACTTATCTCTTCTTGAAAGGTTGTATAATTAAGGTTATTAAAAATATGTCTATAGTCATCCTATTTGATTGCCATGTCATGGCATTTGGACAAGCCCTACTTTGTGTGTGTGTGTGTGTGTGTGTGTGTGTGTGGACAAGTTTTGCAGGTTGTCTATATAACACAATTTGATAAAAAAGGAGCTTTTTAGCACATAATTTTACTAGTGTAAGTGGCTGTTCTACTATTTTGAGAGTTTATAGATCTCATACATGAAATCCTGCAATGTTCCAGAGTGGCAATGGAGTCTGTAAGTATGAGGAAGAGATGACTAGATGGTTGAGAATAAAGGGAAGCATGGTGACAGGGGCTTTCCTGAAGTAGTTAAAAGTAGAGCAGGATGCTGTGGCAGAATTTTCTCCATGGCATTAAATCAACTGAGACTGTGGAGTAAATAGTAAACATTGGTTTGGTAATTTGTGTTCTCTTGGTTCCATTTTTCTGGGCAAATTAATAGCATAAATATGTACTACCTGAAGCTAGAAAATTTTCATTTTTGTCCTTTTCTCTCCAGTGTCTAGAACAGAATAGATGCAAAGAAATGATTATTGATTATCTTTTGTTGGACTTATAACTTCAGTGGTATGGGTTAGATTTTTAACAGAGTAATTACAGTTTTATGTAACATTCAGAAATTTGGAGGCATCATAGTATAGTGAGTAAAGAAATAATGGAATTATGA
Source organism: Myrmecobius fasciatus (assembly GCA_023553655.1). Taxonomy (NCBI): domain Eukaryota; kingdom Metazoa; phylum Chordata; class Mammalia; order Dasyuromorphia; family Myrmecobiidae; genus Myrmecobius; species Myrmecobius fasciatus. Next base: position 117,513 of record JAJPUD010000546.1, read on the forward strand.
AAACTGAGATTCCAGTCCAGCCTCTGAAACATATTATATGCAACCCTTTAAGGCTTACTTTTATTTTCCACTCACTGTCAATTGTGACCAGTATTGATTAGCATTGGTCCCCCTTGGGACTGCTCCCAAAATTAAGGACTTACTACCTATACTTATCCCCATATTCAGATAATCCCATGATTTTGGTATAGATATCCCCATCAATGAAGTAGATTAAAATCCATCTGTGCCAGTCTAACCGATGCAGTTCTTGTTAACATATTCCATGAATTTTCCACAGGGGAGTCTATGTGCTATTGCTCCAGTATGCTGGATGTCTTTCTTACTTCTTTTTAACATTGCAAAAATACCTGTGGAGCACAAGGGCTTTGGAGTGGTTATCCCTTGCATGTGACCAAGTCATCATCATTATTATTTGTTTGTTACTTTGATTTGTACTTTGACTTTTGTCAAAGTTCCTTCCCAAGACTTTAGGGAAGTAATGGAGATGAAGTTCAATTCAGATTAACACCTCTATTACTCTAGTTCTATAGAACTAGAGTAGTTCTTCTGGTTCTTCTTACTTGTTATATGATGAAGTCTCATTTCACCCATATTTGTCTATCATTCTGTGGGTGACATTCATTTTTAATATTTTTGAATGCTATGGAGTTGATGAGCAACAGTCAGAGAACAAAAAAATTTGAAAACACAAACCTTATTCTAAAAAAATTTGCAACCTCCTATTTGAGCCCTTTCCTGACCCATGGCCCCAAGTGCTAGTTCCTTTCCCCCACTTACTTTGAAAATATTATTTACCTATATAGCTACCTATATGTATACACATGTATATCTTTAGTTAAAATATATGTCTATCTTCATTTAATTATATAGGTACCAATATAGGTAAATAATTATGTAAATGCATATCGGTAATCTGGTGATTCCTTCCCCAACCAGTACAGATTCCTCAGTTCCTTTTATTTCGCTGTGTTTTTTCTGTTATCCACAGAAATTTAACCCAGTTTACTTTCCCCTTTTTTTTTGCAAGAAAATTGGATTAAGTGACTTGTCCAGAATCACACAACTAATAAGTATCAAATGTCTAAGGTCAGATTTGAATTCAGGTCCTCCTGACTTCAGGGTTGGTGCTATATCCACTTCACCATTTAGCTACTCCTCAATGTGCTCTTCTCCCCAACTCACTTATTCCTTTTTCTCTATTAGTAATTCATCCTGAACAATGAACATTTTGTGTTGTCCCTCTTTCTCTCTAGTCCTGCTCTCCCTCCTCATTGTGATTTGGAGGTAATCCTAGGTTCTTCAATTGCAAGTAAGTAGATGGAAACTGACAAAGTCCAGTAGGCAAACTACAAAAGCTCTGATCAAACAAAAAAGGTTGTAAGTTCCGTACTTGTAAATAGTGTAAAAAATCTCTTTCAGAGGACTAACCTGGTTAAATTTAGAAAGATTAATTATTAGAAGACAGACCATGATGTGATGAATTTGAGAGGAAGGAATGGGCAAAATGCTCTATGCAGTGTACACATGGTACATGTGGAATTAAAATGTATACATTACTTTCTATCTCATACTATTTCATAGATCTTTTGAGATGATTCTCAAAGGATTCTTGTTTTTTTCCACTTTCAAAATTCCATAACCCTCTAATTTCTGAATTATTTGACTTAATCCACTTCTTCTCCTTCATGAGATGTCAGTTCATGCAAATATCATTTTACCTTTAAAAAGAAACAATTTGAATCATACTTAAAAGTAATTATATAAAATGAGAGAATATGAGATTTTAGAGGATTTGATCCTTTAATTAGTCCTGAACAATGATAATAAATGTATTTATAGTTTCTGTAGAGTTTTAAAAGCTCTCATTAGTTTGTTGCAGACTTTCCCTAAATTCTATGGATGTGCTTTTTCCTAGCTTTTAGCTCCATTATTCTTATTTTTGGGGGGGTAAAGTGAAATAAGATGTGTCAGTCCCCATGGAGTACTGCATTCATTACCCAGAAGATAAATACTTCATTTTTCTTAATCAAGTGATGGAAAAGGTGTTGAACTAGAAAAAAAACAAAAAACAAAAACCAAAAACCTTGATCCAGTAAAAGGAGCAAATATAATAAGGTATACTACTATAGTTCACAGAAAGGAAAATTGTTGTCTTTTTTTAAAATAAATTTGAAAAACAAATATGCTCTGGGGCAAAATAATGTAATGGAAAGACGAGGGAGGTCAATACAAATTAAAGCTTCTTGAAATTTGATGGGTTATTTCTGAATGGAATGGCTTTATCAGTAGATACAAGAAGTAAAAATCCAGTCTTTCAAAACAAAAGTTCTACCCCATAATCTGGCTTGACCTCACTCAGTAATGTACCCTAGCATTACTTTGGAAAACATTCAAATGACATTGCATATCATACTGTTCTTATCAAATTTAGAAAGAGGTCTCCTGGATGAATTTCAGAGATACACTCTTTTCAAGGAAACCATAATAAATATTAAAAGCAATTCCTTTCAAAATCTCTCTCTCTCTCTCTCTCTCTCTCTCTCTCTCTCTCTCTCTCTCTTTAATTAAAGCTTTTTATTTGCAAAACATATGTAGGGGTAATTCTTCAACATTGACCCTTACAAAGCTTTCTGTTACAAATTTTTCTCCCTTAGTCCCCTCCCCTCCCTTAGATGGCAGGAAGTCCACTACATGTTAATTATATTAAAATACTTGACAAAGTATTTCAATATTATTGACAAGTAGTGGACTTCCTGCCATCTAGGGGAGGGGAGGGTACTGGGGGTAAAAATTGTAATGGAGAGCTTTGTAAAGATGCTGGGGAACTACCCATACATATGTTATACAAATAAAAAGCTTTAATAAAAAAAAAATACTTGACAAGTCGAATATATGTATACATATTCCCTTTCAAAATCTTGTTGGCTTCTTTTTGATCATTTAAATATCTAAATATAATTAGTGGTTGGCTTATAAAAAAATCTATATTTTAAAAATTTGTGTGATATAATTCTGGGCCACAAGATCTTGTTTTTACTAATGAAATGTTTTAGTCATTGCTGAGTCATTTATACTTTCAAACAATGATGGTAATTACCTGTTTATTAACAGAGTTCTTCAGGTGATTTGATGATTCGGAACATTCAGCTAAAACATAGCGGGAAATATGTTTGTATGGTACAAACAGAAGTGGACAGTGTTTCATCTGCAGCAGAACTGATAGTAAGAGGTAAATTTTAGTAGCTGTCTTTTCTATGCCTTTAAGTGATCATCTCTAAGTGAATAGATACACAGATTTTGCCCTCAAAAGCTCCTATTCTAATGGATGAGAGAGCATGTAAACAAGTAAATACATATGAGATATGGCCAAAATAAATTAGAGGCAAGCAGAGTGAATATATTTGTACCATTGCCATTTTCTATTCACTATATGGCATATAGTAAGTGCTTAATAGATAGCGAGGTAGTTATAGTGGGCAGAGGACTGGGCCTGGTGAGTGAGATGTAAGTTCAAAATTGTTCTCAGATACCTAATAGCTGTGTGAATCTGCACAAGTCTCTTTATTGCTGCCAGACATAACTTTATCAACTGTAAAATGGGGTTCCTATGAGGATCGCATGAGAGAATATTTGTAAAGTACTTAGCACATTGTCTGTAATGCATGCTTATTCTCTTCCATTCCATTAAAATGCTCACTAACTACTTAATTGAGTAAATTAATTTATTCTTAGATCTACTGCCAGTCTATTATGATGCTGTTTGAGAGAATAGGTATTAATGTAAAGAAATAAAAATCTTTATCTATGTTTTCACACAATTATTGGTATTCCACTGTCACAACCTAAGATATCTATTTTTAAGTGTATTTGTGTTTTTTTAAATACATCCCAAAACAATCAAAATTTTCTAGAATGTACTATAGGAAGTAGACCTCACTACTCTCCAGTGCAGATTTGCTGCTGTGCTGAAAAATTGCCCCAGTACATCCTAGGGTAAAACAGCTTTAGATAACAAATTGGTGGACTACAGAGATGCATTAGTAGATTACTGGAGAATGCTGGGCTAGAAATAAAAGACATCAAATTTGGAAAAGTACAAAGATCCTGCTGTACAAAGGTCTCTCAAAGCATGTGGTATCTGTAATCGCTTAATGTTACATTCTCAGAATGACTGTCTCCCAACTGGATTTCATCCTTTTCAAACAACAAACAGAATTTCAGTCCATGTTAAAAGAAATAGTGGTGTTTTTTATTCCCAGTTAAATGGCCTTTTCCCTAAGAGCTGGAGAAATTGTAATCTGTTGGAGATATTCAAGGGGTGTTCTCATGCATCGTTTTCTTTTGTATTGGGTCTTAACTCTTCTCACAAAGTAAGCACTCTTGTGCACAAAGGGGTCTGGAGAGATTAGCACCTCTGTTTCATTCCCTGGCCAACAGATGAAAATCTTGTTTGTTGACCTCTGAGAATGAATATCTTTACATTTAAGACAAAGTTCCTTATTTTGTTTGTCTTGGCTAGGTTCTCCTGGGCCACCAGAAAGTGTGAAGGTAGATGAAATAACAGACACTACAGCACAGCTATCCTGGAAAGAAGGCACAGACAACCATAGCCCAGTCACATCATATGTCATTCAAGCTCGGACACCTTTCTCAGTGGGCTGGCAAATAGTGACAACAGGTGACATGGAAAAAGAAATTGATTCATCTGCATTTCAAACTCTCGTATTAAAGAGCAAGGATTCTTAGTTCTCAAAACATTATTTTATAGTGCCTGATGTCATCGATGGAAAAACATTTACAGCCACAGTAGTGGACCTAAATCCTTGGGTGGAATATGAATTCCGTGTTGTAGCCAATAACAAAATTGGAGGTGGGGAACCAAGTTTGCCCTCAGAAAAAGTAAGAACTGAAGAGGCAGGTTAGTGGTTTTTGGTTTTTGGGGGGGAGGGCAGGATTAATAGCTTTTGAGTTTTGACTCTATTTACGTGTTCATTTCTGGGAGCATAAGAATATAGCACACCTTCCCCTACACTGATAGCTGAAGAGCTTCTTCCATGCCTCATCCCCTGCCCAAAAAAGGGCCCTTTCTCCAAGAGCTCCCTTTTTTCTGCGTCATCACAGATATCACTAAGAAATAGACTCCTACCACCTTCTCTTCCATGAAATTGTGGTTCTTTCCTTTGTGAAGGCCATCCTCTTAAATATATCTTATTGCTGTCTCCTGCAGGAGAATGTCCCTGCTATCTTCACTACAATCTTACAGTCATCTTCCATTTCTCACTGTCACCTGCTTCATTGTTGCCTACAAATGAACCAAGGTCTTCCTCATCCTTAAAAAAAAAATTATCTTGATCTTTCCATACATTTCCACTCTTTATTGTCCCAGATTTGACTCCTTTCCTCATCCTCTTCTTGAGATACCTGTCTACATTAGGTGGTTTTTCATTGATACATTTAATGTACTCTTTCTTTCTTTTTTTATTAAAGTTTTTTATTTTCAAAGCATATGCATGGATAATTTTTCAACATTGACCCTTGCAAAACCTTGTGTTTCAAATATCCCCCACCTCCACCCCTAGATAGCAAGTAATCTGATATATGTTAAACATGTTAAAAATTTCTGTTAAATCCAATATATGCATGCATATTTATATAATTATCTTACTGTATAAAAATGATCAGATCAAAAAAGGAAAAAAAATGAGAAAGAAAATAAAATGCAACCTAACAACACAAAAAGCTCTACTCTTATTTTCTTAAAAAAAAAAAAAGCCTTTATAACCTGATGCTACCAGTTAATTGAAAAGATCTCTTCAAAATTACCAGTCCTTTTTTAAAAAAAAAATACTTACCTCCCTTGACCATTTGACACAATTGGCCATCTTCTCCTGGATAAACTCTTTTTTCTAGGTTTTCATAAGTCTGTTTTTCCTGGTCCTTCTCCTAACTGTCTGTCTGCTTTGCTCATAGTCTTCCCTATTGAATCTTCATACTTACTAACTATAGATGTTCCCCAAGAATTTGAACTGAGTTTTCTAATAATTTCCCTTTCTTCTCTCAAATACTATAATCTCCCATGGGTTATCATTTTTATGCATGTCCTGCTTAAAACTTTATCTTCAACCAGTATCCCTCTTGAGTTATAGTTACACTTCATCAGCTGCTTTTTGGACCCCCCAAACTAGATGTCCCAAAAACTTCTCAAATATAACATGTCCCATCATTAAACTCATTATCTTTCTTTCTAAACTATCTCCAAACTTCCAGATTTCTTCACACTACTCCCCCTCACCCATGTTCATAACTTCAATATCACCCTCAATTCTGCATTCCCAGATCACATTTAATTTGTTGATAAATCATTTCATTTCTACATTTTCAATATTGATCCTATATGTAGCTTGACATAAACAGCTAGATGACACTTAAAAGCTGTGTGATCTTGGGCACTTCTCTTTGCTTCAGCTTCCTCATGTGTAAAAAAGGAATGAGTTATTGAGATGCTAAAATGAGATATTTATAAAATTTTTCGTAACATTTAAGTGCTATATATAGCTGTTATTTTTATGTGGCAGAAGGATAAAAAGATCACATGAAATAATAATTGTAAATCATTTATCACAGAGTCTAGTACACTGTAAGCACTATATAGATGTCAGCTATTATATCTATTATATTATGTCCACTTTCTCACCATTCGCATAGCCACCATCCCAGTTCAGGATATCATGATCTCATACCTAGATTATTATAGTATCCCTCTAATAATTCTTTCTGTCCCAAGTCTCTCCCTACTTCAATCTATTCTCCACTAAGTTGAAAAAAATATTCCTAAAATATAGGTCTAGCTGTGTCACCATGCTTCCCCAAACTCCCATGGTTCCTTATTTCTTCTAAGATCAAATATAAAGTTCTCATTTAGCATTTAAAGCTCTTACATCCTTTCCTATCTTTCTAGTTTTCTTTCACTTTATTCCCCTCAGTATACTTAGTAATTCAGCCTCCCTGTCTTACATGTTGCTTCTCATATAGAATAATCTATCCTCTCTCTCCATGCCTTTCTATTTATTGTGCCCTTATTTACTATACTTTCAGTCTTAAACCTTACCTCTTTCCTTCTCTGGCTTCCATAAAATATGAACTGAATTATCACTTTCTTCAGGATATTTTCTTCTGTCTTCCCAATTACTAGTGTCTTACCCTTCTTGGATGACTATCCATCTTCTATATAGATATCTTGCATGTTCTTAGATCATTTCCCCAATCAAAATGAGCTCTTTGAGGGTAGGTACTGTTTTGTACCTTTTACTATATTCCCAGCACTTAGCATAGTGGTGGGCACATAATACTTACTTTTTTTTAATTAAAGCTTTTTATTTTCAAAATATATATGTGGATAATTTTCAACATTTACCCTTACAAAATCTTGTGTTCTAATTTTTTTTCCTTTCCTTCCCCTCATCCCCTCCCCTAGATGGCAAGTAATCCAATATATGTTAAACAGCACATATTCCTATCTTATATTTTTTTGATGGAAATGTTTTTTGACTGAAAGGATCATCAGGGATTTGGCCTCACCCCAGAATTTTTGAATTGCTTCTCAGATGCAAGCATTCCCAATATCTGAACTAATTTATTCATTTAAGTAGATAATCTAATGGATAGAGAGAATTATCCAATTCATTTTTTACAAGAAAAAAATTTATATAAAGATATCGACATTTCAGTCCATCAGGAATAATCTTTAATATTGAATGAATGTGTTTTTGCTGCTATTGTAGTGTAAATTTTGATTTATATTATTGCCCTATTGGTAGTGAAAATGCTATCTTAATGAATACTCGGCATTTAGATTTGACAGCATCTGAGAAGACTTGTGATAAAACTTTATTTGTTCCCATTTTCTTTTATTTTGATGTTATTGAGCCATCTCAAGTAAAGTTATGCTTGTCTTTTCTGTTTTAAGATTTTGAAAAATAATTGCTATTATCCTTAAGAAGATTAATTAGTGGAAACAAATATAAAACCCCTTCATTTCAGTTCCTCAAAATTCTTGATACTAACCTTCAATTTTAGAAGGCTTTTTTCAGAAATCTGATAATGGAATAATGAACTTACAGACTCAATATTTTCAGGTTACATAATATTAAGTCAGATGAAGATAATACTTGAGTTAATCCAGCATATTTTTCCCCATGCTTTAGCCACAATATCAATCACTGTTTGTTTATTTGTTTGTTTCCTGGATTTATGACTTCATAGATATAAAGGATTCCCAGTATAGAGACTTCCTGAACCAATAGAGATCGACAATTCATCTGTCACTTATAGTCTTAAAGAGTTTCCTAGACCATTGACTCATTAAGTGGCTTGCCCAAGATCACAAAATGTGTCAGAGACAAGATTTAATTCCAAGTCTTCCATATTACCAGCCTTATTTTCTACTTCTTTGCAATTTCATCTTTCATGTCACTGAATATGTTTAAATAATTTTAATTATTCAATATAAACTAGCTTTATGTACCTTGAAGAAGGTCCCAAGATGATTGACTTCAATAGAATATTTAGAAGTAGAATGTAAAGTCACGAAGAATAACTTCACCCCCAAAATTAATATGAAATTAAGGAACTTTATATTGCTTGTGCTGAATGTGGTCTTTTGTACATGTCATTCATTCCTATAAAAATAACATTATAGAAATAATTATCACAGTGATTATCTGCATGTAAAATTGCCATTATCATAGAGCAAAAGGGTAGAATTTTTCCCTCAATTTCAGATTCTAATTTTCATGCTCTTTTCATTCTGACCATTCTGCTGTTGAAAACAACATACATATTTATTAAAGTCATAAAGAGATGTAACTTTATGGTGGCAGTTGTGTGATTTTTTTTCCCCTAACACATCTAAGATTTCCAATCTCTTACTTGCTTTTACACAAAGATTTCAATTACTTTAGACACCCAGAAAAAGAAATATTCCACACTGTGTATTTCAATGATCACTCTACTTCAAAAATAAATATTGACTATAAAAGAATTTTCTTTCAAATGGGCGTTAATAAATTTAAATATTGGCTTCTTTATATTTCTCTTTACAGTTCCAGAAGTACCCCCTTCAGAAGTAAGTGGGGGAGGTGGCAGTCGATCAGAACTGGTTATAACTTGGGATGTAAGTTATTTTGACAGTGCTTCTCTATCTCAGCTTTGTGCTTAGGGATATAATAGGAACCTGTCTCTAGTTTACAACTACAACCTATCCAGACAATGTGTGTTACTTGTTTCTTCCATTTGATTTATGTTTTGTTGCATTCCTGGCCTTCCTTTCAGCATTATATTTTTGTGTGTAATTCGTAAGAATTTCAGCTATACATCTGGAAGGCCTGGGAGTTGATGACATTCTTTTAAGGTTTCAAGGTAATAATAAATAAGCATAAGCAAAAGATTGTTGTAGCAAGGTGAAGCAAATAATTATACTTGTCAACAGGAATTTCCAACCTCGCCAGGTTTCAGCCTTGAAAGCAATGAATTCTCCCAAATACATAGCAATTATTTTAATATTAGTGTTGTGGTTTCTTTCTGCCAGCTCAATGACAATGATTAGACCATTTATATAATTTTGTTTTATTTTTGAAAACTTGGCTTATGAGTTGTGTTTTAGTCAACCAAAATACTTAGTCTTTCCTTAATGAGATTTGGAAATATCTACCAAAACATCCAATGAATGGAAAATATAAGAAGTCAGTTATTTATTACTTGACATTTTATTTTTTGTCTACAAAATACTAAACAATCAGATATTTTCAAACATCTGCATCAGTTATTTTCACTTGTCATCCATATGTGCTTGATATTTAGCTTGATTAATGAAAGAGAAAAAAAATTAGAAATCCAATTGTCTTGCTTCTAGTTTCTATTTACTGAGTTATACAAAATTTGGTGTGCCTCCCTTCTCCCTCTGTTAAAAAAAAAAAAAAGGAAAATATTTTTCAGTTAAAATTTCACCAATCATAATATAGACTTGATAAGATATTGGATGGGCTGAGTTTTTCACTTTTTCCGTGTCTAGCCAGTCCCTGAGGAATTACAGAATGGTGAAGGTTTTGGCTATGTAGTAGCCTTCAGACCTCTTGGGGTTACCACGTGGATCCAGACAGTGGTTACATCTCCTGATACACCGAGATATGTCTTTAGGAATGAAAGTATTCTCTCTTTTTCACCCTATGAAGTAAAAGTTGGTGTGTATAATAACAAAGGCGAAGGACCATTCAGCCCAGTAACAACTGTTTTCTCTGCAGAGGAAGGTAGGTAATTATATTTTCATTGTATTTGAAAATCAGGCCTTATAATTTTAGTAGCATATTTTATTTTACATAAAGGAAACTTAATAATCATTTGTTGGGATGAATTGTGTTTCTATATTTCTGTTAAATCTTTGCAAATTTTTGATTCAACAGTGGATTTTTTAATAGAATTACTGAAATCAGATCTCTTGTGTCTATCTCTCACATATATATATGATACATGTATGTATGTATTTTATTTTGTATTTGCATATTTTTATTACATATATATTTCAATTCCAATTCTCCCAACACAGAACCTACAGTAGCTCCATCTCATGTGTTGGCCAATAGTCTCTCATCATCAATAATTGAAGTTTCTTGGGATGCCATTCCTTGGAAAATGAGCAGTGGACGATTACTGGGTTATGAGGTAATCCCTTTTTATACACAAACACTGAATCATGTATATATGTATTTTATAATGCTAATAATGTATGTTTGATGACTTAGTAACTATACATTTTATGCTGACATTTCATTACTAAAACATACCTAACTAGAGTACTGTTTCATATAAGCAATACCTAGAAACCATTGGGGCACTTCAGTTTAACAAGTAAGTGTGTGTGTGTGTGTGTGTGTGTGTGTGTGTGTGTGTGTGTTTGTGTGTGTGAAGAGAGAGACAGAGACAGAGAGATAGCGAGACAGAGAGACAGAAAGAGAGAGACACAGAGAGAGAGAGAAAGAGGGAGAGAGAGAGAGAGAGCACCTACTATGTACTTGGCATTGGCCATAAGCAAAGAATAAATCAAGCTCCCTGCCTCCAGTGATTCTGCAATTTAATTGGGGTGAGATGATGAACATACAGTTGAAACAGAGGATAATATGAGTTAGAATTAAATTAATTCTAGTCATTATTAAGCTCCCACTGTGTTCTAGGCAGTATATTAAGCATTCAGAATTTATAGAAATGCAAGAGGTAGTTCATGTTCTCAAAAAGCTCACAGTCTAATGAGGGGGACAACATGAAAACAACTACATATAAACAAGATATATAGGGAAATTTGGAGAAAAATCAACAGAGAGAAGGACTTAGAATTAAAAGAGATAATGGGTTTTTATCTAAGCCAGGGAATCCAGAAGACAGAGATGAGGAGGGAGAGAATTTAGGATGGGAAATAGCCAATGAAAATGCCAAGAATCAGAAAATGGAGTGTCTTATGCAAGGAGTAGCAAGGAAACCACTCTCATTAGGTCACAGAACTCATAAGGGGAAGAATCCAAAATACAAGAACACTATAAAGGTGGAGGGAAAGGACTAAGTTATAGAGAATTTTGAACTTGATCCTGGAGGTGATAGGGAGTCACTGGAGTTTATTGGGAGAAGGGTATTTAAATAGTTGATAAGAGCTAAAGGTCAATAATAAGGATAAGCATTTTGAGAAAGACTCATGGAACTTGAACTAGATTTTGGAATACAAAAAGGAATGAGTGGAAACAACAGAAAGAAGTAGAAGGGCATGACAAGCTGATGAAATGGAACGCGATGTGGCAGGAATGAGCATGGTGCCAGCTGAACTCAAAAGATAGGAAACTCAGAGACAAAATCAATAAGACTTGAGAGTAAATTGGAAATAGGTGATGAAGGATAAGGAGCAGTCAAAGATGGCTCCAAAGGTCCCAGATTGAGTGACTAGGTGCAGAGTACAGTAAGTGCTGCTACTGTTGTTGCTGCTGGTGATGGCAGTTAACTTATATGTACTACAGAACTGGTAAACTGGATCCTTGGATAACAATGATACCTGATCTTAGAAACCAGGAAAAAAGACATGAAGCTCAGGTCCAGTGATAAGGATTTGGAGGCAGAAGAAGGTGGAAGAAGAAGGTAGAAGTAGAAGAAGAAACAAAAAGAAGAGGAAGAGGAGGAGGAAGAAGTAAAAAAAGAGGAGGGAGGTGGGAAGGAGGAGAGGAGAAGTGAAGGGAAGGGAAGAGAAGGGAAAAAAGAAGAAAGAAGAGGAGAAAAGAGAGAGAAAGAAGATATATCAAGTTAGGAGGCAAGGGAAAGAAGAGAAGTGCATGGGAGATATATTTAGAATGCATGGTGTCTCTTAAATTTATAAATCTATTGGACTGAGAGGTTTCATAGAAAAAGATGTATTGAAACAAGTTCCCAATGGCAAATAGGCATTACTATGAGCTTATGGAAGAGATAATCCTGAAAATATATGTGATAGAAACTCTACAAAAATTAGGAGTAAGAAAAAACTCCAGGAGATTTATTTACAAAACTCACTATTCAATGAAATTACAATACCACTCAATTTTCATATCATTTAGAAATTAAATGCAAGAAATGACAATTGATACAGTTGCTAATAAACATAGTTACATTTCTGATACTGTTTTTCTGCAGTTCTCTACATAGTTTTAAAATTTATAATACTTTTTCTATCTCTCATCTCAGTAAGAGCTGGTGGTTTGCCATGTGGCGTGCTGAGTAACACATCATCATTAGTATTCAGACTAATTTTCTTTCCTATTTGACAAAGCAAGAGTTGATGAGCTCTTTTCTCAAGGCAGCAATTTGTATTATCTGGAAAGTCTGACAGGACTCTGACACAAATTTTCTCTTGCCACCCTTTTACATGGTGAGAAGGGAATAGAGGTGGAAGAACTTATGTTCCTGGCCATTAACATCTAGTTGCTATTTAGACAATCTGAATGTCATGACAATTTCACATTCATTCCTGTTAATGTCTTTAATTATTTTTAAGTTTCAGTTTTAAAAACAAATCGGAAATTGGGAAAATCTTGTCGATTGTGATAAAAGGTTGAAGGTTAACATATTGCATGAAATGTTAATACATTTAGGCAATGCTTAGAGAAATGTAAGTTTAAAATATGTGTGGTTAGAATAGTACATAAGTGACTTCCTGGGCCAAACACTTGGACAAGGATATTTGTTTCCTGTTATATTAATGGTTACTAAAAAAAAAATACAGCAAACACTTAAATAAAATGTAACAGGTTGAGATCTCAAAGGAAAAGCTTATGCATAAAGCTAATTTCCTACCAGCATTGGTAAAGTTTCCCATGCCTACTCATTTTAGCTAAAAATAAATGAAAATAAAAAATAAATTATAGCTGCACATCTGGACAGTTATACAAATAATTCACATAAATAAGTCTGAAATTGAATAATATTCAGGTTATTGAGTGATCTGAACTATATTGTCTACTTTAATGGAATTTGTTTCATAATTGCCCAACAAGCTACTTTCCTTCTTCCTTGCAGATACATCAGAAGAGGATTAGCAAATTGCTAGAACATTTTGGAGGTGTAGTTCAAATTATGTTGTGGCTGAAATGGAAAACAAATTTTAAAAGCTCTTTCTAAGAATTTCTTAAGATCAACATTTTTCATAATTCATGTTTTGATAAAAATACAATGCAGTCAGTGGATGATCTATTTTCCCATAGAATATGTGATAAGAATAGGTAATTGCAGCAAGCTCCATATTAAGGATCATCAGAACAATAGCTCACACATTTCTGCTTTTCACAGTTTGCAGAGAGCTTTTGGCTGTTGTGATAATCCTAGGCTTCATTTAATATAAATAGGCCATTTTGCAAGTAAGGATTTGGAGCCTCAAAGAGTTAACTGATATAATAAAGATGACAGCTTGTAAGAAAGTGAGCCTGGACATGTACAACAGAGTTGGTATTATAGATTCCTTGATCCAGTTTTTAAAAAGTATGAGAAATGGAATTTCAAATTATCTTATTTTTAGCTGAGCATTGTCCCATCTAAGGAACAATAAGATCCTTTTTAACTGAGATTTGTGGACCGAGAGGAAAGTAGATTTTAAACGAGGTGCACTTTGGGTATCTATTATATTTGTTAAGAAATGGTAGGTTGTCTAACTGACTGAGGAACAGCAAATACTTTAAATTATCTAACGTTTTAGGTAAATTAATATTAGCTTAATAAGGTTTTATAGGGTAGTTTTAGAAATTAAGTTCTGGAAAAGAGTCTCCCATTAAAGTAATAAAATAATTAGTTTTTATATTGAGTTTCATTTCAGAAGAAATAAGAAACTAATTCATTGCTAATTGCTTTTTCAAATAATTTTTTCTTTGTGATCTTTGATAAAACATTTATAGAGACATGTTTGGATTCCCTGGAAATCTGTCCATATAGATTTTTTTCAGTAAACTTTTGGCACAATTTGGACAAAGTTTCCTTTGTACTTGAGAGAAAAGAAGAGTAAAAGAATAGCTAACAAATTAGTTTCTCAAAGAAATTTCCCTGAGGTTCAGTAAAAATACTACTGGACAATCAAAGGAACTGGTTTACTATTGGTTTACTACTGACTGTATGTGCAACTTTGGGCAAATCAGTTGATTAATCTAGACCTAAATTTTCTCATCTGGAAAACTAGGGAGCAAGATTAGATCATGTTAAAAATTCCTTCTAGCTCTAAAACTACAATTCTAGGAAAGGTAATTCAGTATGGGTACTAGTTGATTCAAATGATGTTTTGTTTATTTGTTTGTTTTCCATAAGAGGAATAATAACAGTTAAAAAACTAGCCAAATTACTAGATATAAAGGACTACAGCACTTAATGTATAATAGATGCTTAATAAATGCTTGAATTGATTTTACTTAACTTGACAAAAGCAATATTAGTTTGTGAGATAAAGATACTAAATGATTTGAATTATATATAAAAATGATGGAAAATTATAATAAGTATTGCCTCCTAATATTGTAAAAATTCATAGTAAATACATCAAACTTTCAGATAGCATGAGATTCAACTTAAGTGGATCATTTCTGAAGAATCTATAGTTAAAACTGGAAAGAGCGCAACAGGGGACCAAATAAAAATGACCTGTCAGCATTTCCATCACAAATGATTTTTCATTATTGATGATGAATTCTAAGATTTCTGAAGAAGATAAATATGTGAAGAGACACTGGTCACTAGTAAGCATACATAGCATCTATCAACCAATTGATGAGCATTGATTAATTATGTGCCAGGGAGTATGTAAGGTGTTAAAAGGAATTATGAAACAGTTCTTGGCTCCAGGAAATTACATATTATCAGGGAAGATAACATGTATCTACATGCATATAGATTTATATATGTATATATGTGAGTGTGTGTGTGTGTGTGTGTGTGTGTGTGTAACGACAAAAATGGTGATTACACAGTTTTGACGGCATTGAGGGTCTGATTTTCAATAATAAAAAATGATGATATGCTTATATCATCCTTTTATATATATATACATATATACATATGTATGTATATATGTATATATATATATATATAATAACAGTTATAGCATTGACTATTTTCTAAATCTCCTGTTAGATGGACATTACAATTGTCCCTATTACTATTACTCTTTTACTATCTCTATTTTAGTAATGAGGAATCTGACATTCAGAGAAATCAATTGACTTGCAGAGGATTATACAGCTATTTGGTTTTAGAAATGATATTTGAAACCTGGCTTTTCTGACTCTGTGTCCAGTTCTCTAAATATATTAAATGATTGGGGAAAAGAAATGAAACAAAACATTGTGGACTTCCAAGAAGATACAAGCAACTGCTTTTTCTTCTCTATAAAATATGACATTGAGAGTATCTTTTTATTAAAATTTGAGAAGGAAATAGATTTATAAAAGATTTTCTACAGCATATCTCATCTTCACACTCACAGTTGCAGAGAGAGTTAGGTTATGGGAATGTAGTCATTTAATATTTATCTAAAAGCTTTGTCCTCACAGTTTTATCATTTTAAAATAAAACACAGTGTCAAAGGTTGCTCAAGGAAAAAAAATCATACTTTTGTGTTATATGGTCTTTCATGAATAGTACCAACATCAGTGCATTACTTTTTGTTCCCCTTTTTAGATTCGATACTGGAATAATGGAGGCAGAGAAGATTCATCCAACAGAGTCAAGGTAATGGGGAACGAGACATCGGCCAGACTCCTGGGCCTGCAGAGCAACTTAGTATACTATACTGCTGTCCGAGCATACAACAGCGCTGGCACGGGGCCTTTCAGTGCTACAGTGAATGCGACCACAAAGAAAATGCGTAGGTATTTTCAGATTCTCTGAATGGAAAGGAAGGAGCCCCATATGGTACATAATTTGCATTTGCATTTAAAATTAAGACCATATGTGTCACTGGGGATGACCAAATCAATTGCTGTTTCCATTATTTTGTGAAATCCAAAAATGCAGCTCCTCACTACAAAAGTGCCAAGATATTTAGTATGCAAAAGGCCCAAAGCCTAAGACCTTTTTCATAGAAAATATCTTGGCACTTTAAGGTAAAAGTCTGTACATGGAAATAGACTTGAAATCCCTGAAGCCCTGGTGCCTTTTAAGCTACACAAATCCATTGAACTCACTTATGAAAAAATCTAAAAATATAATTTGTTTTGAAGGCAGAGGAACTGGGTTCAAATCCTTGGAGAAGTTACATAATTTTTCAGGGCCTCAGTTTTCATTTTTTTATCTTTCTATTTATCTATCACTCTATATATCTATCTTATCTAGTCATCTATCTGTCATCTATATATCTGTTATCTCTAGACCTCTATAGATATCTAGATATCTATGTTCTACTTGAATATACATACACACATACATTTATAAACACAGACATATATGTATATGCATATGCATTTATATACAGGATTAGGTGATTGGACTAGATGATTAGTAACACCATATATAATCTTATGACCAATATAATTGATATTGTTTTGTTATAAATTGTTTTAAATCCTCCAGGCTTGATTTTTTATGAGAAGTCCAAAATAGCTGAAGCAAAAGTGTCAGCTGTTTCAAACTTTCTTTTGCCTGAGTGTGTGCAATGCTAATTGGTTAGATAAATGAATCTTCAAATAATGTAGGTCAGCATTAATACCTTCTCCCCTCTCAAAAATCAAAATAAAAACCTCAGCTGGAAAAAGCAGTGTTTCCTATCAAACTGAGTAATCTTTAAATGATCATATATCAAAATTTAAATATAGCTTAAAATCACCAGGGTGATGGTTGCTTTCTAATCAACATAAATTCACAAGGAAATCAATAGTATTTGATTTTTGAGTCTTACTTGGATGTTTCAGATAAACTACTATTATATAGGAATGGTGGATTACATTTCATATCTTATTACATTCTCATAATTTGACCATTTGGCAGGTGAAAAATTATTTCTCCTAAAAAAATATCACCTGCAAATGTTATTCAGCCTGAGTATTGGAGTTTTTAATATTGCAGCACAACATCCACAAAAACATTGTATGTGCTTGAATCAGTTTTTATTCATTATTAATTCACATTTTTAAAAATATATAGATTATGAGTCTCAATGTGAGATTATTACTATAGTCTATAGTTTCACCAATGGAACCTCATGTTACATTTCTCTATTTAAAAAGACAACACTCTGTACCTTAAATTTTAAGAAACCATTAATGTGCAGTTTTTTCTTTATATGTATATAAAGGCATGAATATCATTTTTCAACATAGTTTATAATTTATAACATGAAAACTTTAGTCCACCACATTGGAATTTCAGACCATAAACCATAATAGTACTTGGCCATTACATTCATAATTTTTGACTTTAATAAACTATGCTCATTGAAGGGGAGAGGTAGTTGAAACTGTGTTTTTATTAATATGGAAAACTTCCCTACGTGAAACTTCCAATTATTGATACAGTTTAGCAACCCTTCAATATTTATAATCTCAGAGAGTTGCCTGGTGCAGTGAGAAGTGATGATTACAGCACACACCTGCATGTCAGAGTTGTAGACAGAGCCAAAGCCTGACCCCGGCTTCCTGTATCTCTAGAAAACAGATTTGACTACCATATTCAGAGGGTAAACCAGATTATAGGGGAAATGCTTAACCTGCTTAAGGCCAACTCTTTTTAATTACTTTATCACATCAATTTGCAAATGACTAATGTAATCCCTATAAATCAGTCTTGTCTAATTGCTTAAAAAGACCAGTGAGACTCCTACTTGCCAGGCTTGGTTAGTCTTAGATCAAGTATCATGTTACAAATTAAGAGAAAACAACTTTCTTTTCAAATGTCAGAGAAATCAGATTTCTGAGGAAATCTATTTGATTTCAATGGATTTAAATGTTTGTGATTACATTTATGCTGTAATAATAGCTGGCATTTATATAGAGATTTAAGTTTTGGAAAGCACTTTCCATATATTTTCTCATTTGATGCTTGCAACAATTCTTAGGGTTGTTTGTTGTTCCCATTTTACATTTGAAGAAGCTGAAGCTGGAAAATTTTTCTGAGTTTATCTGGCTAGCCCCTGAAGTGGGATTCAGATATGCCTTTCTGATGACAGGTAGGATTCTCATGGCAAAGAAAGACCATACACATAATAACTTCTGACTTTCTGATAAAATCAGACAATTATAATTTACTATTACAACTAGATGGCATAGTAGAGAGCACTTGACTAACCTGGATTTAGGAAAACCTAAGGTCAATTCTGCCTCAGCTACATCCTAACTGACCCTGGACCTTTCAGCCTCATAAGAACACCTACCTCACAGGTCTGTTATGAGGGTCAAATGAGATATGTAGGCAGTTCTCTAAACTTTAAAGTGCCATATAAATGCTTATATAAATGAAAGTAGTAGCAGCAGCAGCAGTAGTAAAAGAAATTGTAATTGTAATAGAAGAAATTGTAGCAGCAGCAGCAGCAGTAGTAGTAGTGGCAGTGATGGTAATAGGAATAGTAGAATAAAAAGAGCAGGAAGAGAAGAAAAAAAGGAAGAGAAGGAGGAAAAATTGTAGTAGTGGTAGTAGTAATACTAAATACTACTAATAAATAGTAATAGTAAAAATTACAGTAGTGGTAGTAGCAGTAGTAACAATAGCAGTAGAATTTTTAGTAATGAGGGTAGTGGTGATGTAATATAAGAAATGAGTATGTCACAGTGAAAGAAGAGAAGAGAAGGAAGGAGACAATAATTATGTTCTAAGGTTAAGTTTTTTTTAAAAATATTCATTTAAAACTTATACTTAAGACTTCTATTCAGGGTAACAGAAACTTTCTCACCATTAATAGAGCTAAAAGAAGGTCATGTAGTATGACCTGCTAATGGCAAATTAGGGAACTGATCTTTTAGCTTTCGACCTAACCATGGACTTGAAATCTTTATTAAGTAGTAAGTTGCATGTTATTGGATATGTTCAAGAAGAGAGATCAAATAATTTATCAAGAATGTAAAAGAAGTTATCCCTTGAAGATTCTATGTGGAAAAAAAAAGCTCTCATTAATCCCCAAATTCTCAAGTTCAAAAAATGATCTTTTATTTCAATCACTGAAATATAATTGAATGTATTTTTTGGTGTTTTTATTTTTAACATCTATTTTAAATCTTGATGAACAATATAACACTTAGCATGTTTTCATCTTACACCTTTTATGAATGTATCATTAACACAAGAAAGGAAATTACCTCTAGGGAAATATTTGTAATCTCTAAAGAGAATAATGAGTTGTACAGGAATACACCAAGATACTAAAAGCCCCATGATTCCTTAGGTCTCTGAAAGGGGAGACTATTCACAAAAATCACAACCTCTCCATGGTTTAGTGATAGATTCTTTGTGGGATGCAAGAGCCTTCCAATTTCATCAACTTCTGGGCAACACTGTTGTGATGAGCTTTTCCACATAGCTGTCTTATTGACTATTTTTTATTTCAATTCAATTTTTAATAAACTTTAATTATGTACCTCCTATGTGGAAGGTACCATATTAAGTGCTAGAAATACAGAACAAGGCAAAAGACTAGAAATAGTCACTCCATACTCAGAGTCCTCCATCTTGGCAAGACTTTAGTGAACTTGCCCTTTTTTAGTATAGCTCATGGTGTGATATAAACTTGGAATGTAGTGGAGATTTCTGAGATCAGATTGTATAATAAGTGAAGTACTAATATAAAAAAAGTAGAGTTATAAACAATATAGTTCTACTTAGTTCCAAATTATGAACCTTAAAAAAATAATTATCTCTTACCATCTTGAAAATAGAAGTGATGAATATCCATTGGAAGTGACTCAACAAAATGGGATAGAGTAGCAAAAATTGGATCTCAGAGACCTGAATTCAATTCAAGAATGTTCCACTTAGTATTTAGGTCACCTTGAATAATTATTTGTTCTCCCTCAATGAATCTCACTGTTCTCATTTGCAAAATGATGGGCTAGATGAGGGTTGGCATCCTTTCTGTTCTAGATTTATGATCCTGTCACATAACTGGAGCTTTTTTCTCATTGGTAAAATCAGAGGCTTGGATTATATGCTACCTAAGGTTTCTTCCAGGACAGAATCTGTGATTTTATGTTGTTTTCCACCTATGATAATCTTAACTTGCTTGAAGAGAGTTGCAGAGGACTGCACTTAGACTTATAAAGACTTGAGTTTGAATTCTGCCTCATACACTGTATCTGTGAGTTTGAACAAGTCATATAATCTCATTCTGCCTCAGTTTTCCTATGTGTAAAATGAGGTGGTTAGACTGATTAAATAATTTTCCTGCAATTAAAACCATAAAAGTTTTTAGATTTTTAAAATAGGTTTCATTAATTATTTTTCCCTGCCAAATATGTCCCCATCTTCTTTTCAGTGTCTCTCTTCTTTAAGGTTTCTTAATGTCATTAGTAAATGGCATCATTCATCAGACTTTCATGGTCAGTTCCCTGTTGACAAATCTCAACTTGCTCAATACTCCTTATTTGAAAGGAAAGTGATTACAAAGATCTTGGAGAAGAAGAAGCAGTTACATTTGAAATTTCATCATCTCTTTGAATGTTAATAGACTGCGATTTCCACCACATTTAGACTAGTCCCTTTGCTCAGAAGGTTACCTCCTCCAGAATTTGAAAAGAGAGAAAATTTGAATATTTCCCAATTGGGATGTCAGCAGGTTTGTTCATCTAAAAAAAGAAAAAGAAAAAAAAAACACTTGATAATCTTACTTGAGTTGATGAAAATGTAGTTTCTTTATAGTGTTTGCACTTTCTCACCTTCTTGCTGAAAATGTAGTAGCTATTTTTGAACAATTAATCATATCAAGGATTCATTTTTAATAATAAAAAATTACTCTTTCAATATGTGTTAGTTCATTGAAGGTCATAGTGAAGCACTGGGACCTGTAATCAGCTTTACATTTTATATACCTCAGCCCCTAACAGCACAATTATCTAAGTAAGCTAAATCAAAATAAATATACTACACAAGGGAAATCAATCATTAAAAGAATACTGCTGGGGTTATTGCAGATTTGTCAGCAGGTTATTGATGCCTTTTATCTACAACTGAATGCACAGCCCAAGCATTCCATTTGTACTCTTGGGATATCAGGAGAAATTGAAGAAGCCTAGCTTGCCCTTGGGGAGGGGTATTACTCTGTGGCAACTTGTAAAATGGGAATAACTCCTAGGGTTTCCATGAGGATAAAATGAAATAATATTTGTATAAACCTCTCCAAACATAAAGGAACTACATAATTGATAGTAGCATTTAAAATATGAGTGATGATGATGGTGGTAGATGGTAATGTTGGTGGTATAAACATGAGAAGATTTGGACAAGAGTTGACTAAGGTAGTAGGTAAGCATAGACAAGTTTGATCATGCGTAATTAGAAGGAATATCCTAATTAACCTTAACTGATATAGTTGAGTCTTTTGAGTAAATCTGTGTCCACTATGGAATCTTTCAATCTGGGATTTTCAGCATCAAAAAAGTATTTCACATTTGAATGGAACCTCAGTGTCCACTGAGTTCAATTTAGACCTAAAAATGGAAGGCTGTCTACCATCTGCTGGACAGATGGTCAGCTGTATCAATGGAGGAGGAATCAATGATCTGCTGAGGCAGTGAATTTTATTTTTTGGATAATGCTAATTGTTAAGAGATAGTTCAGTGGATATATGCTAGATCTCGAGTCAGGAAGACTCAAGTTCAAATCTAGTCTTAGACATTTACTAGCTGTGTGATGCTGAGCAAGTCACTTAACTCTTTTTGCCTCAGTTTCCTCATCTGTAAAATGAGCTGGAGAAGGAAATAGCAAAACATTATGATATCTTTAGCAAGAAAACCCCTGGACAGCATTGGTGTACCATGGGGTGATGAAGAATCAGACGTGACCAAATGATTAAATAACCATTGTCAGCTAGTTTTTTTTATCTTACCTCAATTTTGTACTTGCCTCTTTGTAACAAAGGGCACATCCTCTCTTAGTTTCTTAGTTATAATCTGTGGCTCAGAATATTTTTTAACCTACCTTTCAGATGGAGCTCTTGTTTTCTGAATGAATACTGACACTTCTCATGTTATACAAGTATCAAAATGTCCTACATGTGGGACTTTCTCAGGTCCCAAACTGGGAAGTCAACTGAAATTGAATCTTGTAACTTATCCTGTTCAAGGCATGACTCATTGTAGAGTGAACGTTGCTATGAGTAGTATGAACTCATGTCTATATGACTGAGAATGTAGGCAGGTGATTCATTTCTGTAAGAGTTCAATCCATTTTTGACCTTTCAGTTTGTGTTGTTAACCTGAATGATGGGGGCTTTGTGTCACTTGCAGGCAGAAGGAGGTAACCAAAAGCTCTCACTTTATTTTAAGTTATGGTATGGTTGCTGTTCTTCATTCCTGAAGAGAATCAAAATGTTGGGGTACAGGTATGGTGTGACTGACCAGGACTGGCTAAAAATGCTCTACCACTAGTTGGGGACAATGGTCCACATTAAAACATTTGCAGTTTCTGTAATTTGAGTTTCTGCAATTCTGCAATTCTGCTTTGCTCAGAGAATATAGGGATTTCCTGGATGTAGGCATACCATGCTGGGCAATACTGTGCCAGTGTCTCCCATATCTCCCATATCTCCCAATCTGTTCTAGAGTTCTTAGAGTTCTTGAAAGAGTTCTTGAGTTGCTTCATCTGACCTCCATGTGAGCTCTTTTCTTGCATGAATTACCATTAAATAGTTTTTTATACACTTAGCATTTGACAACATGGTCAGCCCAAAGGAAATGTGCTCTCTGCAGTAGAATGAATTCTAGAAAGAATCTCAATGTCTGGAACCTTACCCCGCCAGATGACCTGAATCTTCATAAGACAATTCAAATGGAAGAAATTCAGTTTCCTGGCAGGGCAATGGTGGTATATTGTCTGTTTTTTTGCAAGCATCCAACAACGAGGTCAGCATAATGGCTCTGTAGACTTTCAGTATGTAAGGTAAGGCTTTATAATAGGAGAGTCTGAGAGAATGCATCAAAGGCCACTCTTACTGACTTGTTCTGGATAAGCTGCATGACCCAAGTTTCTCAGATGTGTCTGCACATGAAATTTATTGCCGGGTGCCTTCAGTGCAGTTTATGACTGAGGAAAAAGCACATGCAAGAGCTAGCCTCAGAGACAGGAAGAGCTGGATTCAAATTCCACCTTTGTTGTGTGGTGACTGTGTGACCTTGAACTAGGGCTTCAGCCTCTCATCCTTGAGGCCAGAGGGGTCAAATTCATTATCTTCAAGATGAAAAACTCCTGAAGGCTGCCCAAGTCAGCTTAAAATACCTGAAATGTTTAATAAAATAAATAAAAACATAATGTGGCATACACACAATGATAAGTTGTGGTTTTCTAAGTCAATATTCTCCTTCTGGGATCTGCTTTTATTTGATTTGATATCACTGGGCTAGGTGACTCTCTAAGACTACAGGTTGTTGTGTTTAATATATCTGACTCCTCCTAACCCCATTTGGGGTTTTCTTAGCAAAGGTACTGGAATAGTTTGCCTTTTCCTTCTCCTGTTCATTTTACAGATGAGGAAACTGAGGCACATAGAATTAAGTGACTTTGCCAGGTCCAGCACTCTATCCACTGTGCTACCTGGCTTCCATACAGCAGTTAGACTATACGCTAGAGATGCTATTTACTATGAACTAGGGGAGGGAGTTTCCTCTTCCAGGTGTCTCATATGTCTGTGCTTTAGATCCAGTGTCTATCCCTGTCTTTCTTAGGAGAGGAAAATGAGCTTACCCACAAAGGTACTGATACTTCTGAAGTAAAGTGATGATAATAATGAATAATCATAATAATTATAAGCATTTGTTGTTGAGGAGGAGTTTGCAGTCATATCCAACTCTTCATGACGCCATTCAGGATTTTCATGATGAGATATTAAAATGGTTGGCCATTTCCTTCTCTAGCTCATTTTATAGATGAGGAAACTGAGGCAAACAGAAGTAAGTGACTAGGTCAGGTTCACACAGCTAGGTACTTCATCCAAACTTGAAGTGGTTTCAATTCTGAAGCCAAATTTGAACTCATTTTCCTGATTCTGGGCCCAGCACTCCATCCACTGTGCTACTTATATTGCAGCTAGAGTAGTGGATACAGAGATGCTATTTACTATGAACCTGGGGAGGCTGTTTCCTCTTCCAGATGTCTTATATGTCAGTGCTAACATAGATCCAATGTCGATCTCTGCCTTTCTTAGTAGAGAAAAATGAGCTTACTTACAGAGGTGCTGATACTTTTAAAATAAAGTGATGATAATAATGAATAATCATAGTAATCATAAGCATTTGTTCTTGCTGAGTGGTTTGCAGTTATGTCCAACTTTTTGTGACTCCATTCAGGATTTTCATGGCAAGATATTAAAATGGTTGGCCATTTCCTTCTCTAGCTCATTTTACAGATGAGGAAACTGAGACAAACAGGGTCAAGTGACTTGTCCAGAATCACACAGCTAATATGTGTCTGAGGCCAGATTTAAACCCAGGTTTTCCCACTTCCAAATCTGGCATTCTTTCTACTGTACCATTTAGCTGCCCCTCATCATAATCATAGCTAGCATTAACACACAGTGCTCTAAGTTTATCAATAAGTTTGACAGATGCCATCTCATTTGATCCTCACAACTCTGAGAGGTAAATACTATTATTATTATTAACCCCATTTTATGGATGAAAAAGTCGAGACAAACAGATGTTATATTTAATCAGAGTCACACAGTATGCATTAGCTCAGATTTCAATTCAATTGTTCTTGACTTCAGGTCCAGCAGTTTATCCACTGGGCCATAGTTATCTGGACATTAATATGGATCAGTAGTTTAATTGCTTATAATTCTTTATATCAACCATTTCCTTTCTCAGTATTCTTTGGGGATGGAGTAATTTTCATTTCCATTTCTTCTGGCAAATCCTACTCACTTCCCCAGATTCTGTACAATTGCTCTGTTTTTCACGATAGAAGAGCCATATCTATCATTTTAAAAAAGTGACCTTCTAGACAGTTGTGTCAAAACCACTATTGGCTCCTCATTCCACTTAATATGATCAGACACCAGAGAGTTCAATAACAGATCATGTGTTACTCATTAATTCACCAGAGCAACTAATATATTTCAGTTCCATAATTTGAAAGGTAAATTAATTTCCCCTTCAGTCAATGCAAGATCATCACTGAGGAATAATCATTAGGAAAAGGGTACCTGGCCAATTAAATTGATTTCTAGTGTTCTCAATTTCAGTAGTGGAAATAATAATTCATTTTTAATATAGTTTTTACAGTTCATAAAGTAATTTCTTCGCACTTCAGTCAGGAGTTCTAGCTTGCCAGTAACACCCCATTTTCCAGAAAAGGGAAACTAAAGCTCACAGGGATCTACCTGATGCCCCCCAAATCAAATGACTAGCAAGTATATAAGCTAGGGCTCTCGCCCTGATATATGATTCCAGCTCTATTGACCTTTCTAATAGATCCTGTTGCTTTTTGATAACAGTGCAATTCTTATCATAAGCCTTTTATCAGTGGTTCTCTAAGGCAATTAAGAGGTTGAATAATTTGGAACAAAGTGATGGGAGTAAGAAAATCTGATTGCAAGTTCTGTGGTTAATATTGGAGATTTTAACATTTAAGCAAAAAGAAGAAATCATTATATTGTTACATTTTCCTACTTTGATCGATTTAGGGGACTTATAACATTTGTACTTCTTCTAGCAGGGAAGGTCACAAACCATCACTAGCATCTCGTTCTGCAAGACTATTATTACTGCTCATGTCTTTCAAGAGTCTCTGCAGGGAATCTGACCAAAACCAGAGAGGTTTTCCTCTAAGTCAGGGATTCTTATCCTGGAATCCATGAAATTTTTTTAAAAAATACTTTTTGATAACTGTATTTTAATCTAATTAGTCTCCTTCCTAATTACATACATTTTATTTAACTATTTAAAATTCATCTGAGAAGGGGCTGTTAGGATCATTAGACTGCCAAATGGGTAAATGACACACACAAAAAACTGAAAACTACCAGTCATTCATTCATTCATTTTTTTAAAAATTCTCTGCTTTTGAAAGTTCTTAAATTTTGCCAAGAGTTTTTACCCCCAATGTGCTTTCTCTTACCTTGATTATACTATCACTCTGTGACTTATATAACACCTTTTCTATTTTATAGACTTTTTCATAGTGTAGTACTTCCTTCTCTATTCTCACCTCCATGGAATGTAAACTACTTGAAATTGATATTGGTTTTGCATATACAGTACTTAGCTCAATGTCATTCATTGATAAAGCATTAGAGAATGAAGTTAGAATCAGAAAAACAGTTCAAATCCAGCCTCAGACACTTTTTTAGCTGTCTAACCTCTCTGAGCTTCAGTTTCCTCCATTGTAAAAAAAGGGGACAATAATGTCTAATTTGCAAGAGTGTTATGATGTTTAAATGAGGTAATATTTGTTTTAAAAAAAAAAAAGCTTAGTAGAATGCCTTTGGAGAAGGAAATGGCAAACTCCTTTAGTATCTTGGCCAAGAAAAGCCCAAATGAGGTCATGTAGAGTTGGACACAATTAAAAGGACTGAACCACAAATAAAGTGCCTCATGCATATCACTTACTAAATGCTTATTCCTTTCCTTACTCTCTCCTACATGTAGAAGACACAATATTTGGTCAATTGAAGCAACATTTTCTGTCTCCTCTTCTTAGTAGTAATACTTCTCATCATTCTTTTCCACACACCCCATAAGAGCTGCCTAGTGACTTGAACCTTTGATGTTTTCAATATTGTGTCTACCTGAGAAGAGCTTCCTTAACTAACTATATACTTAGCCCAAGTAGCCACTCTTTGTAGCAGTATATTGTTATTTGCCATTTTCATTTCCTTTTTTCACATGCTATATTTTCAGTTGTTTGAGACAGATGTAGTGATTCCATAGATCACTGATGATGAAAACAGATTTTTATTGATAGGCTGACATATTTGTTCCACTTTCTATCATGCGTTGCTCTATTAATTTCTCTACCCCATAGTTGTCAAAGGGTGGTCAATACAGTTTGAATTTTTTTTGTTATTTAACAATTTAGGAATAGAGATAGTCAATAAGCATTTACTGAGCAACCTGCACTACATCCAGGCACTGTCCTAAGGATAAAAAAAAATGCCCTAAAAGTCTCTGCTCTCAAGATTTACATTGTAATGAGATAGGGACTAGGTTGATGATCTTATAGGTAGAGGGAATTCCCAGATAAAGAAAATCCCTCCACCAAAATAGGTTGGTATGTTCTCTGTATCTGACAGTTTTAGAGAATTGCTGGGAGCACAGAGGGTCTAAGTATCTTGCTGAGAGCCACATAATAAATATGAATCAGAAGCAGGTTTTAAACCTGTCTTCCTGGCTCCAAAGGCTGGTTATCTACTTACCATGCCATATTGTTTCTTTTCAGTATTTTTTTTATTAGATTATACAAATCAAGTCTAGTACATGAATTATAGAGTATTATAATCAAGTGATTTGATATGTTATTTAATATCAACAATAATTATTGAAAATACCATGTAAGACCAATGATAATATTAATAATAGATGTTATATAGCACTTTGTTTTGGAAAACTTTCATTTTTCTCTTCACAAAATCCTTATGATGTAAATGGCTATTAATATCATTTTATAAAAAAGAAATCTGAGGCTAAGAGATCTTAAGAAATTTACCCATAATACTCTGCTAATAAGTTGCTGAGGCTTACTGATTTTTATATGAAATACCTTTCCAATTTCCTTTGAATTAATGCTTTTTTTTTTTTTAGTGCAACCATCAACTAATATACAAATGTATAAATATTCCCAACAAATGTACTCCTAAGAATTTAGAAACTGTGTTAAAATAAAATATTTATTAGTTCTGGAGTCAGAGCCCACCTCTGTTGAATACTAGCTATGTGACCTTAAACAAGTCACCTCCATAGATCTCAGTTTCCTCATCTGTAAGTGGGAGAGTTGGACTCTATGGCCTCTGAGACCCTTTCCAATTAGCTGTGTAATCCTTTCATTTCTAAGTCCTCATGGCTTTTCTAAATCCCTAGAGAGGTGGAGAAAAACCAACACTTCACTATTTGAAAAAATATCTTCCAAGATAAAGTCAACAGCTGAATTTAGAATCTTTTATTTCCTACTTTAAATTTTACTTTTAAACACTTTCTTTTTTGTGCTGAACTTAATCATCAAATATATACACATATATCCAAACACATAAAAATAATAAGGAACTGACCCACAATACTGAGCAGTTCCTTTACCATTGTGCCCAATTTAAAATATACTTCTTTAAAAACTGTATATAAAAGTCATTTCTGCTTTAATGCTCATGTTGGGAGATATCAAAACTGAGACATTTACCAAGTAAATGTTGAAATGCTGTCCAGAGAGTTATTATTGTCTTAGATCTGTATCATGGAACACTTAATGAAAAGATAGAGAATTAGCAAAGTCAACAGTTCCAGAATTGCATTATCCTGACTGAGCCATGGACACATACATAGTCCTTATATAATATCCAGCTATTGTCATTATGATTTATTTGGATTATGAAGCACATCCTTCTCTAATCTAATCTCAGTAGTGATGCCTCCTTCACAAATCCTGAAGGCAATAAAGAGTTTTTCTAAAAAGTAGACAGCTAATTATAGTGGTGTGAAAATTGAACTTTATTGCTACCATTAATTACATAATGCATTTTATATTTTTAATGCATCTACAACCCTTGCCATCACAATGGAAGGAGGTGTTCTTGTATTCTTCTGGGAAACAGGATATAAATCTTGCCTAAATCAAATCTATGAATCAAATCTAATACCTTGATGAAGGTCACAAGCAACATACAAATCATGGTGTCATTTTTACCACTTATACTGCCCCTCTCATCAAGGATATGTTCAGGAATAAAAGCCACTGTAACATTTCCTTGAAAAAATATGGGTCCTTAATATGTCCTGTTGATTTTAGGAGCAGAACTTAGAGTCCTTGATTCGAATTCTTCCTCAGACACATACATACTAGCTATTGTTCTCTGGGCTAGTCATGTAATCCCTAAGTAACCTCAAAGTATGGAAGTTGCTAAATGGCTACAGATCCCCTTTAATAGAAGGATTTTCCCTACAGTGAGTTCCTTACATCAGTGAGAAAAATAGGCCTGAATCCACAAAAATAACAACAAAATTAATCCAAAACCCCCAAATTTTATAAGTATGGGACACCAGCTTCAACAGCTCCATGAATTTATTTCCCTGGACCAGGGAAAATTGCAATGCACCTTTGGTTTCTCATCATGTGCATTCCTTGTCTAATGATAAGACATCATTCAGTAAATCTTCTAAAAACATATTTCCCCATGTTGTTTATTTTGTTTAACATATCATGAATGCCAGTGTATTCTTCAGGCTATTCATCACTTGCTTTCATGATATAATCATCCCATGTCTTGTTTCTGGCTGTAAATGTCTTTGAGATGTAATACCATTGGATCATAGATTTCATGCTTAGAAGGGATATGAAAAGCTATCTTCTACAAACCCCAGAGCAATGATCTTGATTTAGCCAGGAAGGATCGTTTACGCAAAAATAAAAAACAAACAGAAACCAAGGGAAGGATTTAATTATTAGAAACCAAAAGGAAGATGATAGCAGAGTGTAACTTAGGGGTAAAGAAAAGAATTTTCAAAGAGGTAAATGACTTCCCCAGTGTCACAAGTTAATAATGGCTTGCATTTATGTTACTTTAAGATTTTCAAATCACTTTACAAATATTTTATCATTTGCAACAATACAGGGTTGTAGGTACCAGTCTTATCCCCTTTTTACAGATGAAGAAGTTAAGTGACTTGCCAACAGACAAGAGGTTTTCCTGATATTTCCTGATATCCTTCCAGATATTTCCTGATATTCCATTGCTCTAACCCCCTACCACCACCTGGTTGCCTAGTAAATGTTGAAGTAGGGCTACTTCTTAGAAGCAAATGATTCTTGATAATGCTCTACATGATTCTTATAACCATGATATATTTTTTCCCTTGCCACTTGGGTTACTGTAATTGTGATTCTTCACAAATCATGCTATTCTAAGATCACTTCCAAGAGATTAACCATATCTATGGAAAAATAGGTGTTGGCCAGGGTATGAAAAGAACACATGATAGAAATATCTTTATTATCTACTTCCTGATGGCAATACCTATTCTTGTGACATGATTAACCTCCCACATTTTATGTTTTAGTCAACTTAGTTTTCTCTCTGTTTCCCATACACAGTACTCTGTCTCACATCTGTGTATCTTTGCAGGAGCCAACTTCCATGCCTGGAATTCACACACTTTTCATTTATGCCTCAAAGTTTCCCTCTCTTCCTTTCGATTTAGCAAGCATTATTTATTAATAATAGCTAGCTATTTTCAGATTTGCAAAGCATTTTATAAATATCTCATTTCTCATATAAATATCATCATCATAGCTGACATATAGATAGAGCTTATTATGGACCATTCATTGTGCTAAGGACTTTACAATTATCTCATTTGATTCTCACAAAACCCTGGGAGGTAAGTATGACTATTTCCCATTTTATAGATGAGGAAACTGAGGCAGACAAAGGTTAAATGACTTTTTTAGGATCATGTAGCCATCTGAGGCAAGATATGAACTTAGATTGCCCTAATTCCACATTTAACACTCAACCCATTGCATTTATCTATTTCTATAGAAAACCTTCTCTGATCCCCACAAATACTAGTGCTGCCCTTTATTGTCTAGTATTTAACTCCCTTCTATTTCTTCTATGTATATTTATCCTAAATATATATATGTATATATTATATATCATTTTTCCTGATAAAATCAAACCCCTTGAAAGTAGTGATTGATGCATTCCTTCTTTTTTTTATAAAGCTTTTTATTTACAAAACATATGAGTGACCTTTCAACATTGACCTTTGCAAAAAAACTTTTTTTTTCCCCAAGCTTTTCCTTTCCTTCCCCCCCCCCCCCCTCGCTGTCAGGTAGTCTTGTGGGTGCTATGCTAGATAGGATAAATTATATGACAAATACAATACATGTATACATATCTATACAGTTATCTTACTGCACAAGAAACATCAGATCTAGAAAGAGAAGAAGGAAAAAACAACCTAAGAAGGAAAACAATGCATGGAAATATTCACAGAAAGCGTTAAAATGCTGTGTTGTGGTTCACTCTCAGTTCCCACAGGCCTCTCTCTGGATGTATATGACTATCTTCATCGCAGCACAACTGGTTTGAATCACATCATTGTTGAAGAGAACCATGTCCATCAAAATTGATCATCGTATAGTCTTGTTGCTGTGTATAATGTTCTGGTTCTGCTGATTTCACTCAGCATCAGTTCATGCAAGTCTCTCCAATCCTCTCTGAAATCCTCCTGTTGGTCATTTCTTACAGAACAATAATATTCCATAACATTCATATACCATAATTTATTCAGCCATTCTCCAATTGATGGGCATCTTTTCAATTTCCAGTTTCTTGCCACTACAAAAAGGGCTGCCACAAACATTTTTGCACATGTGGGTCCCTTTCCCTCCTTTAAAATCTCTTTGGGATATAGGCCCAGTAGAAACACTGCTGGGTCAAAGGGTATGCACTGTTTGATAACTTTTTGAGCATAGCTCCAAATTGCTCTCCAGATGCATTCTTTCTAATTGTATCCCACAAACCTAACAGACTGTATGCTGCAGCATAAATACTTAGTAAATGCTTGGTTGATCCTCCAGATCTCTGATCCATCTTTTCATTGCTGTCAAAAATATGTGATCTGTAGTAGAAAATTAGGGAGGAGAAAGCTGGCCTATTTTCAACTTCTGTCCCTATCAACTATAATGTATCAAAACAACCATAACCATTTTTTTGTAAATAAAAATCGCTTCTTTTCCACTCTCTGCAACTGCTACTGACTTCCTTTACAAATCTTGAAAATCAGTCCCTTAGTGCCTTTAACATTTTGTTGCCTATAGCTTTTATCATTTATACAGTTGGTCAGATCTTCTTGTTTTTCCAGACTATCTTCTTGAATGCCATTTTTACATCAATAGTACATTGAATTCAGAGCTGTTAAAATTCAAATTAGTGATCCCCTGGTGAGAATAAGTTCTTGTAGAAACACTTTCAAATCATTTAAAGTTTGTGTATTTGTTTTTCCCCTTCCAATTTCATCTATAAATGATCTGCCCCTTCATTTTCCTTAGTGCTTCCTTTCAATATTTGATGAGTCAATACTGTTCTACAAAATACTTATTTATTTAAAACTAACTACAAAATAAGGGGAAAAAAGAAAGAAAGATATAAAAAGGAAAAACAAAAACAAAATGTCATGTACCCAGCAGAATATCAGGGAGGATTCAAAATATGTAACACATTTCTATTTCAAGAAAGCACATACAATAATAACTATTATTATGTCAATGATTGTCCATCTTTGCTTCCTTGTAGATTATTCTTTTGTTTTCTGTTGTGCACTTTTTATTTTATTCTTTTTTTTCCCCCTTTCATCTCCCTCACCTCCACCAAGCAGGCTACCATTAAACATGGCTCTCTATTGCAAGTTGGTTGATTTGGCAGTCTGCTTATAGCCAGCAGGGAAATCCCCTCCCTCTGATGCTGCACTTACCAGGTAGCTTTCTCCCCCAGCAGTGGCAAACCAGCCCAGGATAGTCCTGGTCAGCACATGGGCTTGTTATCCCTCATCAGTGAAAGGTCCTTCCTTCATTCTTCTGTTCTACTTCCATTCTGGTCTTAAGATGAAAGTGTCTAAGGCTGAGACTGTCTTCCAATCCCAGTTATCCCCAGGCTTTGTTATTTGTTGTTTCCTCAAATTGGCCTGAATGTGTTTATATTTCACTTAGGCCATCTTCTGCCTCTGAAGGCCTGGGATCTTCTTAGGTTGTCTTAGAAGAACAAGTATTTAGACAGTTTTTTGTTTATTTTGGCTGTTCTACATTCCCTCTGAGGCTGAGTTCTATTTTTTTCTGTGGAGGAAATTTGGAGAGCCAAAAGTTTTCTGATATATACTACCATCTTCCCAGAATCCTCTCTCCATGAATTTTAAACCAGAAGTGTAAAACATGCAGGTGGCAATACTTTCTAAGTATAACCCAAATCAGATGAAAATATAAATGGAAAATATTTAACAAAGTAAATAAAAATACAATGAAATGTAAGTAATATTGATCCATGTTCTTCTAGACCAATATATATATAATATATAGGTTTATTTGAATTTGAAACCAGAGGTTGATATTATTTGTCCTTCCTTCTGGAAGAGCACCATGACATCAGGGAGGTACCACCATAACATGCAAATAAATTGGATTTAGGTCAGGGTGGGCTGGGTATGGTCACCTGCCTTACTTCTTCTCCCCCTTCTCCCCACCCCCGCCATCTGGATCCAATGGCCAGATATAGTCAGGACTACTGGAGATGGCCCTGCTTGAAACCAATATTGATCTTAGATACTGTATCACTTCACTTGGCAAGCTGTTTGTGTCTGCTTGATACAGTAATGTCTGTACTTTTTTAGCTTCCTAAATGTGCTGGCTTTTACATTGGCTAAAACTTCTCTAAAAACTGGTATAATCATAACCAAATAGCAATAACCATTAACACCCAAATCATGAAACCCCCTTACAACTTGAGTCATCGTTAAAGGCAGTTTCTGAGGTCACTTAGCCAGTATGTATCAAAGGAAATACTTTACCACGTCTTCTTAGCTGAAAAGCCAGCTCTAACTAATACAATATCCTCTCTCTGCTCAATATATGAAGATTTTCACTTTTGAGTGTCGAGTTAAATGAATATTTGTATTATTTTTAAAGCCAGAGTTCTTATTATTCTTCCTATTTTTTCCAACAGCCACCATCACTGTGATAAAAAGAAACCAGTTTATCCTGAGGGGCATTTTGTACTTTCATTTGTTTCCTCTATCTCCTGAGTCAAAAAATACACACCCATTTCTTTTGTGGTGATAATTCTCTTACTTAGATAGCTTAGTCTTTGGAGACCTTAAATTGTGAGTTGTGTGTTCCCAGGAACACAACTGAAGCCTGATAGGTAGAAAATTATCTTACTTCTCTGTATTCACTCTTTTTCCTCATTTGTAAAAGGAAGAGGTTGCACTCAGTGGTTTTTGTATTTTTATTTATTTTGTTAAGTATTTTCCATTTATATTTTCAGAGGTCAGTGGCTCTGACCCCTAGATATGTGATCTAAAGGTCAGACTGTGAGACTCTGGAATGAGACTTCTAACCTCTTAACTGTTAATTCAGTATTGTCTCTTTTGCATTTGGTCTTTCTAGCCCTGATTAAATGAGGTTATAAATAATTCTTCACCTCTTCACAGGTCATTCATTTGCTAATGGGGTACTATATTTTTCAAAATTATGTCTCCTTGTTCTAGTGCCTTTTAAAAATGTTTTCTCAAAAACAGCATATAAAATTAGAAACTGACAGCTATTAAAATATAATGTTTCCTTGGCTTTAATTATTATGTCTAAGGGAATACAAGTTGTTCCCTTGCCTTTCCACTTGACATCTTGCTCTTCAATTCACTCAGGTCCCTAAAAATCACCCATACCTCATTATGGGTATAATAGCAGTTTTCCTTTAATAGCAGTTTTCACAGTACTAGAACTTGTCCTAAGTACTTGAATATACTCACTCAGCACTATGGCTAATATATAGGAAACATCTAGCAAAATGGATAACCATGGACTCATCATTAAGTTGCTTTTCCTTTATTTTGGTTTTATGGGGGGTGTTATTTGTTCATTTTTTGCCATTTAGCTTGATGTTATAGTTTCTACAAAATGCATTGATGGAGCTACCTATACTTAGATACATTATGAAAATAGTAAAATATACTATTTGTTTTTGTCTTTGTGCAAATCTTAGGCAGAAAGCCAATATTGGACAATAGACAGAGAGAGGCTTTATCTTTTAGTTGATGAATTCAACCCTTGCCTATGGTCCATATTTATGATTATGAACATATCATATTCTTTTCATTGACTCATTGACTTCTAAGGCTGAGTGAGGACAATTGGGAATTTGAATTGAGAGAAGGAGTTTCCACACTGGGAGAAACCAATAGGGATGAAATTGCACACTCAGAAGAAAATTATATCTCAATAACCCATGAAAATTTGTCTAAAAATTTTATCATTTTTTCCCTCATAGTTTAACTAACAAGCTATACAGCACATATGTCCAAGATGCAATAATAATCAGTTGTTTTGTCATTACCCACAACTATGTAGCAAATGATCCATGCCACCAGATTTTGAAGTAAGTTTTCATTTTGTTTTTCCAGCCCCTAGTCAAGCACCAGGAAACATTGTGTGGAATGCCACAGAGTCTAAGGTATTAATTAATTGGGAACAAGTCAAAGCAATGGACAATGAATCTGAAGTAACTGGATATAAGGTAAAGACAGTGCCAAGGATTTCATTTAAAAATATGTTGAATTTAAAGTCATTTTCTGCATGATTTAGTCAATAAACAGGCATTCATTTTGTACCCATGTGCCAAGGTACTCTACTAAGCAAAGAGCATATTACTTGATATTCTTGAGACCTAAAATTCCAGGTAAAAAGAGAATTAAAAAAAATTCTTTCTGGTTTCAATTAAATGCTGCATGTATGTTTTCCACATTTGCTGATGCCATTTTGAGATTTCTTAAATTGGGCTACAAATTTGTGGATGGGGTAAAAAGTTAATTTCATTATGCAATAAACTTTAATATTTTATCACTTCTGGTGTTTACTACCAAAAAAAGTAGATTAAGCTATTGTTCACAAAACCGAATAACTATTAGAAAATTTATTCATTACAATCTCATTTGGAAAATATATTCATATTTTGTCTTTGGATGATATACTTCCCTGAAAATTTATTCCATAAAAAATATTTGTTGAGGATGGTTTGCAGTTGGGGAATGGAAGCTTTTTTCTGCCTTATCATCCTTGCAAAATTGAAGCATAATTCAGTTCTCAAAGGAATCTGTGATCTCACTGATTTGGGTGTGTCTTCCAGTACTATAAATTGAAATTCATACCTAATTGCCCTTTGGATCAGACCCAACTCCATTTTTTTCCATCACTGAATGAAACTGGTGATACGGGTTAGAGTAGTGTCTACACAACTTTTTCCATTAATTTAAGATTGTCCAGTTAACAGGCTGTGCTTCAATTATACCTTACACTTTGTAAGCAATTTTTTCTGATAATATTTTTCCAATATCTTTATATCCTACATTTCTCATTCAATTTGTTCTGTGATCTACTGACACCCACTAGGTTCCTCTCCATTATCCTTTGGGTGATTATCAATTAAAATTCTTCATACACTATAGTATCCCATGACTCATATATGTGTAGTACTCAAATAAATCATTTATCATTGATAGACTACAATAATTGAGGCTTTTTTTTAGCAAATGTGATTTTTAGTTGACCATACATATATAAACACAACCTTGACTAATTCATTTCTTTGTAATTGTTTCCTATTTACTTTTCTGGTCGATAGTTCATGGATATCATATGTTTAAGTTCAATCAGACACAACACTTTAAGTCTTTTTGTTTTCCCCTACTTTTTGGGCTAGTAAAATGTGACAGGATAAACAAACAGATGGCTTTTTTTTTTTCCATTTTTCAAGCAACACTTGGGTTCTAGCCCTGAGTCTTGGGTTTTTCTGTCTCAAGGATGAATAGTTCAACCTAGCAATCAGTTGTCTGTTTTAAAAGGACTAACATGAAATGGAAATAAAATCTTTTATAATCTTAGGAGTGGATCTCACCTTGAAGTATGAAGAAAAGGGTCTTGAAATTAATTTACATTTATAAGGGATCCATAGACCTTATGCAAAGGAATGCCACAATGCAGTATAGCTTTGAATTTTTTGCCTCAAGGTCTTCTCAAGCCAATGGGTAAATCACTAGTTATCCAAAACTAAGCAAAAGAACAACCACCAAAGAAACCTATTTGATTTCTGTACTTGGACATATTTTCTCAGTTGAGAATGATTTAACTTTTCTATCCTGTGGGATCCAAATTTAACTTAAATTTGATTTATTGATAATATGATCATTTTAATGGATCCATGATCTATTTAATATAGTGATTTACTTCATTGTGGCAGATCTCATTTTCTAAGTTATCAGATTCTCTTATTCTTTCCCATATACCATCCACAGAGATCCTGCCCAATATGCTGGAGTAGTACAAATAAAATATACTTTGCAAAAAAGTAGTCATACTGAGTAATTAAGTACAGAGAAGCTCATCACCAGAAGATTAAGTACAAGCAATGACTTGGGGGAAGGGGGACATGGTAATCTATGAGATAGGTAAACCCCAAAATTAATCACCAATACTGTGTGAAAAGAAGGGTAAAGAGGGCATTTAGAAATATGCAGTTCTTAGGGTTTTTTTAAACATATATTGATTTTAGTGAACAATCTTTGTCCAATATCCAAAAGGTTGACATTGTATTTTTAAAAAGCCAAAAAATTTATTCAATTATTAGTTTTCTTTTTTCTCTGCCTAAATAAGATGAGAATTGAGCTGATGGATTTATACCTTACCAAACATGTACCTTAACATGTTTGACATTCACAGTAAAACTGCATTTAAGAAATAACAATCTGATGAAAAATGAGAAACTTATTTAAAAAAAAGAAACTGGGTATGGCACCAATGTATTAATCTCTATAGGAATTTTCTCAAAGGAAGTAAAATTCTTTGTGGCTCTCTCCCGAGTAAGAACAGTTGGAGAGACCAGTGTCTCCTCCCATTCATTACGTTCCACTATACAGCTGCTGATTGTTTATATGAGAGACAGAACCATCAATCATCTCCAGATGAATCTCTTAAAGAAGCAATGAACACCTCTCCATATATGGACTTCAGAACTGGAAAATGCTGCTGATGAAAGGCTTTCTTCTTCCTTAGTTAATATATGCTTACTCATCTAAAAAAACCTTATTTCTCTGCAATTCATATATTGATTTCACTCCCTAATTTTGGGGGCTATAATGAGCCAAATTCAGTCCATCTCCTTTATGGAAACATCTTCAAAAATAAAATCTACTGTCCCATCCCCTCACAACCCCCAATAGTGCTTGGAATAGAATGTAAAATTGCCATCTTTTGTTTGGATTTTTTCTTTTATATTTATTATTATTATTAACATTATTATTATTATTTTACTTTTTGCTGAGGTAATTGGGGTTAAGTGACTTGCCCAGGGTCACACAGCTAGGGAATGTTAAGTGTCTGAGACCAGATTTGAACTCAGGTCCTCCTGAATTCAGGGCTGGTGCTCTATCCACTGTACCACTAGCTGCCCCTATTTTGGCTTTGAACTCATGATCTAAAAGATGAAAAAAATCAGGAGAGGGAAGGATTTATGCTTGTTTTAAAAAGTATGATTTCTTAACACTTCAAGAGAGGATTTCAACTGACATGTTATTTTACTGTGCATCATGTTATTTCACATTAATAGTAAGGGAAGAAATGGTTTCATTAATAAAGAAGGTTAAATGATTCCCCTAAATATATGTATACACACACATTTATATATATACATATACATATGTATATATATGTGTATATATATATATGTGGAAATCACACATTGAGTAATGCAATTTTGATTTAGAATTAGCTTTTTTGTTTTTTTTCTTACTATTTTGGGTGTCATTTGTTTACTTGCTCATGGTTATTTTACTAGTATGTGTACATACCTGCTCCACATCCTGGTGTGCACACATTCAGTCAGATCAGAATTATATTAATAAAAAAAAACCTGATTGCTCAAAAAGCATCTCTTTATGTGCTGCAGGTATTTTACAGGACAAGCAACCAAAATAATATGAACATACTGAACACCAACAAAACATCAGCTGAACTTTTGCTGCCTATTAATGAGGATTATATCATTGAGGTAAAAGCATCAACAGATGGTGGCGATGGAACCAGTAGTGAGCAGATCCGAATCCCAAGGATAACAAGTATGTTATGAGATATTTCTGGTTGTGGGTGAGATTTGAGTGCATTATCATGTATTCAGTATGATGGGCAGAGCACAATTAACCTCAGAAGGCATCTTTTTTTTTTTTTTTCCATTCTTAAACCTGCAACTAGTGAGTCATAATGAAGTATGGAACTTTGGGGGTCATGGAGGGAGAATGAAAATGGGAAGTGGGAGAGATTGATAAGAAAAAAAAAGTCATGTGACATTATAAAACTCTGGACATACAGTCAGGGTCACCTGAGTTCTTATCTTACCTTAAGAAGCTAGCTGTGTTGGGGCAACTAGATGGCACAGTGAATAGAGCACCCACTCTGGAGCAGGAGCACCTGACTTCAAATCCTGACTGAGGCACTTAACACTTTCTATGTGACACTGGTCAAGTCACTTAGTGTCTTTCAGCATAGCTTTCCTTATTGATAATAATAGCATTTAACTCATTGGATTATTAGGAGAATCACAAGAGATAATACATGTGAAGCACCTTGTACATCTTAAAATAGTTATAAATGTTATTATTAATTTAAATAAAACCAAAAACATGTCAATAAAACCTTTTTAAGTAACTATTCAACCTAGGCTAAAGTGCCTCTGCACTGTGTAAGAAGAAATGTTTAGCTAATTCAATTAATTGTGCCAGGGAGTATTTAACCTATGGACAGTCTTTTTAAAGGTCATTAGCATTCTAATTGCTTGTATACTACTAATTACAGATAGAACTGTTCTCCTCATTAAAGACGGTCCAGTGAATATTCTCTTTGCTTGTTAGCAAATAATTCAATTTATACAAGTCTTTGAAAGGAAAAAAAAATAGACAACTATAATTTTTTTGCAAAGAATATTCTCTAATTTAGATTTTTCATTAATTATTTTATTTATACAACTAGTTCATATTAATAAAACTTTACTACTTTAAGAAATTAAATAAGAAAAAGTTGCAAAATCATCATAAAGTTCTAATTTTTTTTTTCCACAACCATTTTTCTAGTCATTTTTATCCAAAGCTTTGGCTCCCTAGGGCCATTTTTAGAGGCAGATATTGCCACTAAATTCTTTATTCCCAAACACAGGTCTGATCATGTTACTCTACAGCTCAACAAACATTAGTGTCTCCTAACCTCTAGAATCAAATGTAAATTCATCTGTTTGGCATTAAAAGTCCTTCATAACTTTACTCCAACCTGTCTTTTGTTCCTCATTGCATATTATTCCCCTTCATACACTTTATTTTCCAACCAAACTAGCATTCTTAGGATTTCTCATACGTAGTATTACATCTCCCATTCCCAAACTTTTGTATAGGCTCTCTCCCAAATATAGACTGTTCTAATTCACCTGTTAGAATCATTATTTTGCTTTAAAACTCAGCTCAAATTCTATGTCATACATGGACCTTTTCTAATCCTTTTAGTTGCTAATGCCTCACCAGTTGTACCCAAAATATCTTCATGTATTTTGCACATACATACATATATATGTATATATTAATCTATATTCTTTCTATTGAGAGAAACATCCTTAAAAGATAAATCTACATTTATATAGATATAGATATCTATGTAGAAGTAGATATCTATATAAAAATATATCTATATCTCTATGGCATATATCTATATAGAATAACATACATATATACACATATGTATGTGTATATGTGTGTGCATGTATATGCATATATTGCTTCTCTCATTAAAAAATAAAATCTTTGAAAGGGATGATATTTACTATTAGAAAAGCAAGATGATGTCTTTATCTGGGCAGAGAAAATGATTGCTATCAGTTTCCAAAAGAAAAAGGTCAAAACGAAGTTGGATGGATTTAATGAAATTCAGTAAAACATACATTTCTGATTAAGAGAAAGACAAGGATACTGATTGCAGATATGGGATCTGTACCATGAGGGTTATACAAAATTTCTCTCTCTCTTTTTTTTTAATAAAGCTTTTTATTTTCAAAACATATGCAAGACAACATTGAATGGTTTTTCTCTTTGAAACCTGTGTTCCAAGGGATGTGAGGAGATAGGCCCCATAGCAGCAATCTCAGATATTTAACCGCTGCTACAATTAAGTAGATTTTAAAATTAAAAAGTACTTCTAATTTTTAAGTAGAAAAACTCTAGGAATTGTGTTCACAGAGATGCAGTGCATCTTGCTAAACACAAAGGCTCCCTGGGAAAACTGAGTCACCATTATTTTATGGGGCAGAAACTATTTTTCCCTTTCAGGCTGCTGAATCATAGCTGGTCTTTCTCCCTAAAAGCTTGAGAATTGCTGAATTTGCACAGAACAGTGACTGCAGGAGGCTATCATTATGAAAATGGAGTTTGTATTGATTTTCTTTTAGGCTAGTGCTTTTGCATTGTATGACAATTAGTTGGCTAGAAGTATATGAAAACAAACAAATGAACATTTTCTGTACCCTTACCCAAAGGACTTTTCATCCACAGACTAATCAAAGATCATACAAGTTAGGCAACATTATATTTTTAATTAGACAAAAATTTAAGGAAATCTTTTCATGTTAATTGAAATCTAATAATGTTGTATGAATAAAACCCAGCTATTGCATTTTAATTTATTTTTTCTGATCTAATCTTATTTGATTTGATTTGACTGGAAGCAAGATTTCTTTAGTTTGGGGAATTCCCAGTGAGGAACTTCCTCTTGTAAGGATGATCAGCACATTTTCTGCCACTTAGAGCCTTAGTTTATCTGCAACTGAGAGATTAAATAAATGGCTTCCATAGTTATACACCATGTATCAGAGGAAGTGTTGACTTAGACTCCACATTGTCAATTTTATTGTTGTCCCTCAGTTATTTGTCAGTCTTGTCTGACTTTTTGTGATCCCATTTGGGGTTTTCTTGGCAAAGATATTAGAATGATTTCTCATTTCCTTCTTCAGGTCATTTAATAAATGAGGGAACTGAGCAAATGGGATTAAGTGACTTGCTCAAATCACACAGTAAGTGCCTGAGACTGTATTTGAATTCAGATCTTCCTGATATGAGAGTTGGCACTCTATCCACTGTGCCACTAGCTACCCCCACTATGCCAGACTGCTTCTCAAAAAATGTTTTATAAGAATGTAAATGTTTAATCTTTCTAGAAATGTTTAAGAAAGAGCAGTTTGAGGTTTAAATAAGAAGAGGGAAAATAATAAATCTGTCACAACTCAGAATTCATAGTTGAATTTTCTACCTG
Organism: Myrmecobius fasciatus; assembly: GCA_023553655.1. Taxonomy (NCBI): domain Eukaryota; kingdom Metazoa; phylum Chordata; class Mammalia; order Dasyuromorphia; family Myrmecobiidae; genus Myrmecobius; species Myrmecobius fasciatus. The sequence continues at coordinate 160,500 of JAJPUD010000546.1, forward strand.
GTGTGAAATTCATCATATTTGTCACAATAGTGCTGCTACCATCATATTTTTTTTTCCTTCTGTTACAGGTATGGATGCAAGAGGGGCTAGTTCAACACTCAGGAATGTCTATCCCTTCTTATCAAGTTGCATAACCCTATTACCCATATTTCTTGTGAAGGCTCTTTGGTGATACTGATTTTCATTCTCTAGGAAATTGATTGGTTAACCCTTCTCCCCCTTAAAAAAAAAAAGTGCTTTCTTGATATATAGTGATTATGCATGGTTTTCTCCAACTCTCTGTTTTTAAGAATTTTCTATTTCACTGTAAGTTAAAAATATAAATATAATTTTTTTTAAAAAAATCAGCAAGTCCTTTTAGAGGAATCTGAAATGCCTTAATACTTACTTGATGAACCAAAGGAATTTACATATTGCACCCTTCAGATTTTTTTCAACAAACAAGATTACGTGAAGAATTCAAGCTTTGCCTAAGAACAGAGGCTCATAAAAACTCGAATCTTCTTGAACTTATATGAAGCTCTATTTTTCCAATAATCATATTGTGATTTGATAATTTCTTCAGGTGCTATGCTGACTTAGAATTGTAATCCACAGAGAGAATGCTATTTTATGTATTTCCTAGAATAGCTAGAGATTAATTTAATCTATCAAGAATAATGTCTGCAAATTACAAATTATAAAGCTCCCATGCTTTGAGCTTCATTATATTTTGGTCAGTTTTGAGATCACATCTGATGGGATTCCCTATTCATGTAGGGGATCTCAGCACATCTGTGTCAGCTTATTCTGGGTGATTCATGTCCAAGGAGAAGTAGGTAAAACAGTTTATGCAATGTGTTATTTATTCACTTGGTGATTTTATAAAGTGGAAATTTCTATAATATACGATCTCTCTTCAAGAGAAATTTTTCATTCCTTTCCCATGAACAGTGCTTCAAAACAAAAGATCTAGAAAATGGAGAACATCTTGTTTCTAATCTAAAATATTAAACACAACTCAGTTCCATTCTTAACTTCTATATTTACTGAAACTTGACATTCTATCAGAGCACATTTTCAATTGCTATACTTTTCACTTAATGTTTTAAGGAGATTATAGCAATGCTAGAGATTTTATTATGTGTAACTGACAAAATCTTTCAGCATTCACTTAAAAAAATTCTAGACTCATTTTCCTTGCAATATGTAAAGAATATGTAAAAATGAGCACATTCAGTTATGACCATTTCAAAAAAAAAACTTTTCCACCAATATTCCATTTCATAAGAGCTTTTTCTTATTTTTACTTTCACAGGTATCAGAATTTGAAAATATGAAAAATTTTCAAGAATAAGGATTAGTGAAATTCTGATATCACTGTGAAGCATCTCTGTATGCATTTAGAGATTAAATTTAAGAGAAAGTTATTATAGAAAACAAAAAAGAGACTCACAACTTTCTTGCAAAGTTTGTATATACTGTATATACCTAGAAAAATATAAATGACTAGTAGCTTTTCATATGGTCATGGTTGTTTCCTACAGGTCACAAATTGGGAAAATAACATTTCCCAATCAATCTGTATTTCCTGCCACATGTAAGAAGGTTGTAACTTTTAAAAAACTTATTTTAGTAATTACTTCAAAACATTCATGTATTTCCATTCCTAAGATGGCTATCCTATTGTTTCATTTAACTTCTAGCTATATATCTCTGTGAGATATGTACCAAGTATCTTGTTTCACATTGAAAAGTATGAATTTTCTCCTTAAACTACTGTGTGTGTATCCTATGGTTATCTGTATTTATTATTTTCTATTATTCTAATAAAATTTATAACATTGGAAAATGCTGAGATTTTTAAAAGTATGTTAAAGTACAGACCCTAATAATGAAAAGCAGAATATGTAAAAAGTCAAAAGTGGTATTAGTCTGTCCCAATGACTTTGCCTGCTTATAGTTATCATTCCTTGTATTTTAATGACATTTTGATTTTTTTTCTTTCTTTTAAAAATATTTTAATACACTTTAAACCATGTTTCAATACTTGCTTGATCGACCTTCCTAATAAACACATAAGTTTTTTAGTCAGTGATCTTTGTACTTTCAGCCTTTTTATATTTTAGAGCAAAACTATGACATTCATTTTATTTCCCGAAAGTGACATTATATCAATTTTTTTTCTTGGTCTTATAAGATATACATTAATATTACAATTAATTCCAGTTTATAAAAGCCCTGAAGACAATCAGATTGCACAATGAATGGAATGTTGAACTTAGAATAAGCAATACTTGCTAATTGTCCTAGGTCATTAAGCTTTGTAAGCTCAGTTTCCTTTTCTGTAAAATAGCTAATAATAGCACATAAAATAACATTAATGATGAAGAAGCAAAAACTAGTACTTAAGTAGTACTTTAAAGTTTGCAAAATGTGTTTCAAATATCTCATTTTATCTTAACAAAAATCCTGGAAGGTAGGTGCTATTTATTATTAGGTGTTATAAAGACCAAATGAAATAATTTAAAAGCAAAGTGTTTGTAGACCATTGTGCTATATAAATGTTAGCTAAAACTCTCACCAAGAGGTTCATTTTCTGCCTTTAAAGTTGTGTGCTTTCTATTGAAGATTACAATAGCATGCTTTTTAAAAATCAATATTGGAAATGTCAGAAAATAACAGGTACTTACATCATGATTTTGATGTATTTGATCTCACTAAAGTGAGAACTTTCTCCAACAGGGCTTATCTCCATCCATTCATCCATCCATCCATCCATCCATCCATCCATCCATCCATGTATCCATCCATCCATCTATACATCCATCCATCTATCCATTCATCCATCCATGCCTTCATATTCTGTATGACTCTTGTCCTTCTTTTCTGAACATTTCCAACAGAGGCTTACTCAATGTACTGAGCCCCTGTTCACCAATTCCCCTTCATTCTTGCAGCCTACCTTGTTTTGTTTTGTGATGGTGATTTTCTGCATCTCCTGCACAATTCCTCATTTTTTAAATTTCATTTTAAAATTTTATTTAAATTTCACTTTGAAATTCTTCATTCTTAAAGCTTCACTTTGTATTATTTAAGCAAGCATATGCTTTCTTCCAGTGTCTTTATAGATTTTTGGAAACTTTTTGGAAACAATAGTCTTCTATAATTCATGTCCACACAATATAATTGTATTGATATTAATGATATATTGGCCCCTGCTCCAGAAATAAGTGGGAAGTCTTTAAGGGAATCTTGGAATTTTCAAAGGAACATTCAGTCTTCTTTCTCTTCAATTCTAGACTGCCGAGCAACAAACATTTATTAAGAATACTCACTCTGTGCTGGGCACTGTGCATAGAAATAAATATACACAAAAGGATAAACAGTTCCTATCCTCAAGGAGCTTACATATGAACATAAAGATAATACATAAAAAGAAAGAAAATAAGTGAAATAGAGATAGAAATAGGTACCCAAACAGAGATGGATGGTAGAGAAATCCAAAGAGGCAAAAGTGGAGCTGGAAGTAGAATAAAATATGGCCCTGGTCTGTGTCCATCTGCAGTGTCTGCCAAAAAAACATGGGATACCTGAACCTTGGCTTGTTCATGCAAGTACAAACCGTGAGCTGGGTAATTGGAATTCTTCATCTCTTGGGGATTTTGTTTTTATTTTTCCTAGTAAGTGACATACATATACTTGCATGCACACATTTTTAAGCAAGTGCTTTAAAGAACAGATGATTCGTTAACTTAAAACAATTCAGTCTTATTGCCCAACAAGCATTCATACCCACTGAATGATGGGGTGGATATACACTCACTTGACAAAGCCTATTTTCTGCTTTGGAGGTCATGACAGGGAAGACAATAACATTTATACCTAACATTTATATAGCATAGCCAGGGACTGTACTAAGTACTTTATTTTGATCTAACGAACATCTCTTTTGATCTTCACAACAATTTAGGAAATGCAGGTGCTATTATTTTCACCATTTTACAGGTGTATAAATGGAAGTCGATAGGTTAAATGATTTGCCCAGATTCACAGCTAAGAATTATCTGAAGCTGGATTAGAATTCAGGATTCTGAGGCTTGAGTCTATTCACTGTGCCAAACAGCTGCCTAATGTCAGTTGATTAAGAAAAAGAATATATGCACACATATACACTCTTCCTTATTAGATAAATATAGATCTGTGTACATGCACCTGTATTAAATATGCACATATATTGATCTCTATATGTATTTAATATGCACACATATATGTGCAAATATGCATGTGTGTATACATATACATATATGTATTTGTATTTATATATACACACAGAGATAATCTGGACTTATTTAAGTGAATGACCCACTGGAAGAGTCTTTTATAACTTTCTGTAAAACAGAAAAATATTTGGAAACAATAGTCTCCTATAATTCATGTCCACACAATATAATTGTATTGATATTAATGATATATTGGCCCCTGCTCCAGAAATCTGGTGGTCCTATGGTAATGGTAAATGGTAAAATAAATCCAGCAGTCCTATAAAGCTCTGGTCTCAGAGTTAAAAAACATGTTTTTAGTACTAGCCCTGCAACTATGACTCTGTAGAAATGGGCAAATGCATTAGCTAAGGGGCACCTTGTCCCTGGAGGCAGGAATGCATTTTTCCTGAGTTCAAATCCAGGCACTTACTAGCTGTGTGATCCTGGACAAATCACTTCACCCTGTTTGCTTCAGTTTTCTTATCTATAAAAAGACCCGGAAAAGAAAAATGGCAAACTACTCCAGTATTTTTGTCAAAAAAAAAAAAAAAAAAACCCAAATGGAGTCACCAAGAGTCATACATGACTGAATAACTGAACAACAACAACAATGGACAAATGCCTCTCCTTCTCTGGTCCTCAGTTTCCTCGTTTGCTAAACAAAAAAGTTAGACTTAATAATATCTGAGGACCCCTCTATAGTGTTTCATTTTTAACTAGACAAAGTTGGAGGGAAAGTTGATATTCTGAAATGTCTCACAATTTTTTAAAAAAATCTTTTCCAATCATTTGATCTGTAAACAAAGAAGGAAATGATAGAACTCCTCGATTTTTAAAATTACTCTTTTTCAGTTTTAAGGCCTAGCTTTCTGATCACATTGGAAGAGAGAACTCATTGTAAGCAGATTTTCTTTACTGGCCAAGATCAACACACCTGTTCTGCAACTTATTGTCATACAGAATTGTCTGAGCCATCCAGAAGTTAATGAATTGCCCAGAGTCCCACAGTCAGTACATGATAGAGTCAGTACTTTCTGACCCCACGATTGGATTTCTAATAACTGTGGCAAATTGCCTCACAATTTTTTCTTTTGTTAATTTTTTTATTCCTGTAGAAATATGAATTTGACCCATAATCCTTAGAGATTCCTCTATGAGAATGCCAGGGGAAAGATGTGAAGGGTCTGCTGGAGCCAGCTCATACCAGCTTGGAAAATTTTCAGTGGGAATATTTATACTTCAGAAATCTTTAATAAACAAATCAGGGCTCAGCGTATTGTTGTTTTCTTGATTGCTAGACTTAAGAAAATGTTAATGATGCAGATTAAATTTCAAAGTGTGTATGTGTGTGTTAATGTGTATGTATGTCTGTTTATTTTCCCCCCAGAGAACTAGTTGTTAAATATTTACTTGCACATCCCTGGATGTTATTCAATTAGGTTGTGTTTCAAGTGTTCATAATGAATTCAGATGTTTTTTAAAAAAGATAAACCACAGATTCCACCAGTATTCATTTCTTGTTTTGGTTTGTGGTAGTTGTTGTATTATTTTCTTGCAAAGGGACTATGATTTGCTGAAGGTGAATATTCCCTCCATTCATTCTCGATTTACTTTAGTAAATTGTCTTCCTGATATTGTGGCTAGGGCGGGGCATTCTGGAAAAATGGTAAAATAGGTCAGAAATTTCCAGACTCTCCAAATTTCTTCCAGAAATGGAACATCACCATAAAATGAATGTACAGCAGCAAAAGTAAAGGGGTAAAGCAGTTGTTCTCCTAAGGACAACTTGAGAGGACCTCAGTATGGACAATCATCAACTTCCAACGTTGAGTATTGAGAATTTTAGTTGGGTTATTCCTTAGACAACTCAAGATCCTTTTTCAGACCCATAATCAAAGTCAAATCAAGATATCAAGATACCAAGCTCACACTATGAGAACAAGGAATTGCAAAAAGATCATCCTGGCCCTCAAAGAGTCCACTAATCTACTGGGGGAGACAACATGGGAACTACTACATAAAAACAAAATGTAGACAGCACAAGTTGGAGGTTATTAACAGAGAGAAGGCATTAGCATTAAGTGGGATAGTTGGAAAAAGACATCTTGTCGAAGGTGTGATTTGAATAGCTTTTTGAAGGAAGTCAAAAAAGCCAGGAGGAGACAGAAATGAAGAGAATAAGAAATGTCAGAGATTATACCCCACTGGCATATTTTTTTTTAGGATCAATGATTATATCCACCTTATGAAGAGAAACTAAAGAAGAAATTATTTTTATTCATAGGATCATAGATTGTTAGCACTGAAAGGCATTTTGCATTTGGGTCAAATCAACTATTTTATTAAAAACCAAGAATGAAGCCCAGATGCCCTTATTACCAGCCCATTGTTTAAAGAATAAAGCATTCAGTCTAATATTTTGCTTATATTTCATATGTAGAAAACAAACTAAACCAAGGATGGCCTAATATCAAGATTATTAGCATGAAAGCAATATTGTGTTATATAATGGCAAGCTTCACTTTTCAATTTTATCAACTTGGATAAGTAAAATTATAAAATGCAATCATGTCTGCATTCAAGTAATCTTTTAATTCTCTGAACTGATGATCCTATCATGATTTAAAAATTAAATAAGTCTAGGATTCAGAAAAATAAAGAAAATTTGAAACAATTAGGATACTGATTTATTTGTTCCAATAATACACTTTCCTGAAGTCTAATTTTCTACTCAAAGATGTTTCCTTCATTTTAAAATTAGCCTTACTTACTTTCAGATATTAGAATGATATATATCATAATTTGTGTAACCCTTTTACAAATTTTGAGAGTGAAATCATGACAAAGCAGTTATTACAGAAATTGGGAATTAGTGAGATAGAGTCTAAATAAAAAAAACAACTTATAATTAGTCTCATAATAATTATATGCATACACATACATTTAACTGTTTCTTCAATGTAGTACTATTTTCCCTATAATTCTCTGTTTTACATATAAATAATAATCACTTTTTTTGCTTCTACAAGAGATATCCTCTATCTTGCAATAGCTTGCAATCTTAGAGAAATTTTTTGGTTTGGATTGGGTTTATTTGGTCAATTTCTCATTCTTATTCATTACATGTGCAATTATTATTGAGCTCTAAGGAGATTTCTGATTATTCTACCTTAATGATTTCTAGTTTTATGACAAACTTAAAGACCTTGTCATAACATGCTAGGATCCTAAGTAATCAGGGGATGTTTATTGACTGATCTCAGAGAAAGGAAAAACAAGTAAAATTGACAGCAAATTAAGGGATTTCATTTGAGGCTACTAGAATTCAATAAATAATGAAAAATGTATGGACAGAGCAGCTTATAAGGAAATGAAACAGTATCAAGTTGAAAGAAATGTTTTGTTATAATTTTTAAAACATACAAGGCTAAATTAGAAATGTCAGGCAGAGCCCCTAGTGCAAGTTCATCATAAGCTGTTTAAATATCACACCCTTCAAAAGGATTTGCCAGGGAACTGGCAGACTATCCACTCATCCTATCCTTTCCAATTTCATTTTTATCCTATCAAAAGCCCTTTCAACTGGATCATTCACGATCATGGGGATAAAAATCTGCCATAAATCCTGTGAAAGGTGATCATATGTACTCTGCAAGTTTAAGATTGTAAAAACTGCCACTAAATGAGGATACATATGTTACTGGATGCCTTACTCCTTTGAAGATTCCAAGCTTCTGCAAGAGCTACTGACCCACTGGGAAGTCATCAGACAGATCTTGTCATGGCCCCCACTCTCCCTAACTTTATTGGTAATCTTGCTGTTATCCAGATTGTATTTAAATAACTTCATTGTAGTAGAGCCCTAAAGTTTGCCTTTAATGCAGGGTGAGGTCTAATTTAAGGACCAGCTGTTGCTCCTCTTGAAATGTAAGCAGGGAAGAAAATGAAGGACAGCTGAGTTGCCTGAGGGGAAATGTGTTGACTAGAGAACAGCTTTCTAATTCTTGTCTGTAATCCATGAAAAGAGGCAAGCTACCTTTCAAATCAGCTGTTACCTGTGTGACTTTGGCCTCCTTTAACCTCAGTTTTTCATTCAAAAAAAGGAAGAGTTTGAATCAGATGGTCTCTGAGGTCCCTTACAGCCCCTATGGTAAGAGTTCTCAACTTGTGGGCCTTGAAGTTTTCATATATTTAAATATATTATATGCAAATATATATATATATATATGAAATTGTTAGCATAAATACTTTCAGTATAAATGGTTTCCTTTGTAATCCAATGTATTTTTATGCATTTAAATATATTAGTTGGGAAAGCTTTACCATAGACTTCACCAATCCAGGTGATTCTCTTTTACTTTGCCACCTATCTCTTCAGGTTGCTGTGAGTAAAAGTGCCTTCCTTGGAGGCTTCAGGGCCTAAAGGAATGTCATCTCTATTATTAATTACTTGTCATTATGGTTCTCATATTTAGGAAACCCTACTCTTTGTTCTGTGTGCCTTGCAATCCCCCATTTTTAGGCAACCAATAGTAGTATTACTATCCCAAAAGGTTAGGATGCACTTTGCTATAGTGAGTCTAAGCCCCTGTACTGAAGGATATCCTAAGGGAAGGTTTATTCTGAGGGAACCTCTTCTCCAGCCTGAGGAGACCAACAGAAGTCCATTAACTAATTCTAGAATATGGCCTGACTTCTGTTGAACTCCCAATTCTCCAAGTGTTGTCTGAAGACATCTGGGAGTCCTTATGTCCCTTTCTTAGGGGTTCATAAATTTAAGCCTTTCATAATATTACTAAAACATTTTTTTGTTAACTTCTTCTATTTGACACAGACTTCCATTTCTTCCTTTTCCACAATTCAAAGGTCTGTTGATTGAAGTCTAGTTTCATGAAAAAGTTTCCAGAAGAAGTATAAGAGCCTGAAGCTCAAATTTAATCTTGGTCTTGGTTTTTATGGATTTGGCTGATGTAAGGAAATTGTAAACTAATGAAGATTTAACTGTTCATTGGTTATTATTGAAGGTTGTTGGAGTCATCAAGACAACACTTGACTGTCTAGTATCACCTATCCAGGAGGTGTTAGAGATAACACTTGAACTCAATTCTTCCTTGTTTCTGAAGCCAGATATTTATTTCTACCACATTGGCTCTCAAAATAGCTACCATTTGTGAAATATTCTTACTGACTTTTGCTAGAGGTACTGAAACATTAATTGACTTGTGATAAAATGATCACACAGTCATTATAATCTGTCAAAGGCAGGACTTCCTTTCTTCAAGGTCTGCCTTTTCTCCACTATATCATATTGCTACTCAAAGGAGATCACATAAGTAATGCACTTTACAGTTGTTCAAGTGCCATCTAAGTAATAGCAATTATGATGATGATTTAGATCTTAGTTCTGTTACTTATTGTGTGACATTAGTCAGGTAACTTCACAGAACCATAAATTTACAAATAAAATAGCATTAAAGTAATCTGGCCCAATTCCATTTTTTTTAAATAGATGAAATGAAGTAAAGCAACTTGTCCACAGTTACCCAGTTAGCAAAGGGGCAGCAGTGTGGCTCAGTGGATAGAGCACTGGGATTGAAATCTGGAAGACTCATCTTCATGAGTTCAAACAAAAAAACACTTACTAGCTGTTTGATATCCTGGGCAAGTCACTTACCCTGTTTGCTTCAGTTTCCTCCTGTGTAAAATGACCTGGACAAAGAAATGGCCAATCACTCCAATATTCCTGCCAAGAAAATTAAAAATGGGTCTGCTAAGAGTCAGACATGACTGAAATGTTCCAACAATCACAAAAATCCAATTGCAGAATGACAATTTGAACTCACACTCTATCTCCTTCCATTGCATTCTTTACTCAGACTTGAGTCTCCTATAAAATGGTAGAGAGAGCTTAGGTCATATTCTCCTGTTTCCATTAATTGTTAGCATTCAGGGGATTGAGATCAGAACCAGCAAAGAAATTATAAGACACAGAGACAAAAGAGATTGAGTTTCCTAAAGATGAGAACCATAATGACATGTAATTAATAATAGAGATGACATTTCTATAAGTTCTGAAGCCTCCAAGACACTTTACTCACAGCAATCTAAAGAGGTAGATGACAAATTAAGAGAGAATCAACCTGAAGAGATAATAATGAGAGATATAAGGACTTGAAAGTGGGACTCAGATACAAGGGAGAGAAGATAAGACAGTGGTTGGTTTTTTTTTTTTTTTTTTTTTTGCCTTTTTCTGCTTCAGAGAATTTTGGCCTTTGATGCCTGGCTGAAAGATCATTTTGCTTACAAGGATATGAACAACTAATCACACATAAAAGGTATTATAATCACTCAAAAACTGCTGAGAGTATTTCATTGAACAACAAGGGAAAAGACACCCACAGGTATTTTTCTGATAGTAATAAATCACTGTTGGAAGGAAGAGAGGAGGCTTTTTTTCCCTCCTAACTTAAAAATTTCCTTTGTAATCCATAATTTGCTTTGAGAATGGTTGATTGTTGTCTTTCCTTTTCATAGAGGACCAAAGTGAAATCTCTATGTTAGAATCAAAGTATAATGTGTTTGATCATGGCTGATCAGAGAAATATAAGTTCAGAATGCTCTGCCACAGGTTAGACACAAAGAGTCCATCTGAACATTTGGATTCTCTATTCTGTGAATCATTATTTTTTTAGATAAATCAATTTTGCTTTGCTCGTAGTGCACAGTGCCTTCTCTGATTAAGATATGCTATGGTTTCCCATGTCATAATTCAATTCTTTTTTTTTTTTTTTTTTTTGCTTTTTTGCTGAGGCAATTGGAGTTAAGTGACTTGCCCAGGGTCACACAGCTAAGAAGTGTCTGAGTCCAGATTTGAACTCAGGTCTTCCTGACTTCAGGGCTGGTGCTCTATCCACTGCACCCCCTAGCTGTCCCCATAAGTCAATTCTTAAAAAGGCCAAGATATCCCACTGAAGCCAGAGCCATCTCCTAATTTATATCTGGCAACTGGATCCAGATGGTTCTGGAGGAGAAAGTGAGGCAAGTGACCTTGCCCAGCCCTCCCTCATTTAAATCCAATTCACTTGCAGGCCATGGTATCCCCTACTTGATGACATGGTTCTCTTTGACAAGGACAAATTAAAAAAAAACAAACAAACAAAAGACAAAAAACAATTCTCAAGTTCTTAAGACAAATCTTGAGAGTGTCCTTGAAACACTATTTCTGACCACCACATGACCACTTGCCTTGTGTGAGTTCTCTCAAAATAATCTTTTTTTTTTTTTTAAGCGTGTAAATTTTTCATTTGAATAATGTGGCCAACCAATGGAGTTGTGTTCTCTGCTCTAGAGTTGGAATGCTTGACAGTTTAATTCAAGAAAGGACCTCACTGGGGCTTGTATTGGAAAAAGGAGAAAGTGGAGGTAAAATGAGAGAAATTACATCTCACAAAGAGGCAAAGAAAACCTATTATGATTGAGGGAAAGAAGAGAGGGGAGTGAATCTTACTCTCATCAGATTTGGTTAAAAGAGAGAATATTAGACATATTTAGTTTCACGGAGAAACTTCTCTCACCTTATAGGGAAGTTGGAGGAGAAAAGGAAAAGGAAAGGGGAAGCTAACAGAAGGAAAAAAGAAAAATAGTAGGGGAAAAGTATAAGAAAGGGGGAGGGATTATAAAAGGGAAGAGTTTCTTGAGGCAAATATAGCACATCAGCAAAATGCTGGGGAGGAGGAAAAGGGGGAAAGGAAAGAGAAAAGCAAAATTTGAGGTGAATAAGATGGCGGGAAATACAGAATTACTTGTTTTAATTGTGAATGCAAATGGGGTTTACTCTCCCATAAAACAGAAGCAAATAGTAGACTGGATTAAAAGCCAGAATCCTACAATATATTGTTTACAAGAAACCCATTTAAATCAGAGTGATACATACAGAGCAAAGGAAAAAAAGGCTGGAGCAGAATCTATTATGTTTCAGGTAAAGTAAAAAAAGCAGGGGTAGCAATCCTTATCTCAGATCAAGTAAAAGAAAAGATAGATCTAATTAAAAGAGATAAGGAAAGAAACTATACCTTGCTAAAGGGTACCATAGATAATGAAGCAATATCAATACTAAACATATATGTACTAAGTGGTGTAGCATCCAAATTCTTAAAGGAGAAGTTGAGAGCTACAAGATAAAATAAATAGCAAAACTATAATAGTGGGGGATCTCAATCTTGCTCTCTCAGAAATGGATAAATTGAACCACAAAATAAATAACAAAGAAGTTAAGGAGGTAAATAGAATACTAGAAAAATTAGATAGGATAGCTCTTTGGAGAAAATTGAATGGAAACAGGAGTATACGTTCTTCTCAGCAGTTCATGGAACCTATATAAAAATTTGCCACATATTAGGGCATAAAGACCTCAAAATCAAATGCATAAAGGCAGAAATAGTAAATGAATTTTTTTCAGATAATGATGAAATAAAAATTACATTCAATAAAAGGCCAGGGGAAAATAGACCAAAAATTAATTGGAAACTAAATAATCTCATCCTGAAAGAATGAATGGATAAAATAGCAAATCATAGACACAATCAATAATTTCATCCAAGAGTATGACAATAATGAGACAACATACCAGAATTCATGGGATGTAGCAAAAGTGGCAAAAAGGGTAAATTGTATATCTCTAGATGCATACTTGCATAAAATAGAGAAAAAGAGGGTCAATGAATTGGGCTTGCAACTAAAAAAGCTAGAAAAATTTTTTAAAAAAACCAATTAAATACCAAACTTGAAATTCTAAAAATAAAAGGGGAGATTAATAAAATTGAAAATAAGAAAATTATTGAATTAATAAAACTAAGAGATGGTTTTATTAAAAAAGATAAACCTTTAGTTAATTTGATTAGAAAAAGGAAAGCGGAAAACCAAATTGTTCATCTCAAAAATGAAAAGGGAGAACTTTCCAGCAATGAAGAGGAGATTTGAGCAATAATTAGGAGTTATTTTGCCCAACTTTATGCCAATAAATTTGATAACCTAAGTGAAATGAAAAATATAGATTGCCCAGATGAATAGAAGAGGAAATAAATTACTTAAATAGTCCCATTTTAGAAAAAGAAATAAAATAAGCTATCAATCAACTCCCTAAGAAAAAATCTCCAGGGCCATATGGATTTACATGCAAATTCTACCAAACATTTAAAGAACAATTAACTCCAATACTATAAAAATGATTTGAAAAAATAAGAAAAAAAGACTCCTACCAAATTCCTTTTATGACAAAGACATGGTACTGATAATTAAACCAGGTAGGATGAAAACAGAGAAAGAAAATTATAGAACAATTTCCCTATTAAATATAGATGCAAAAATCTTAAATAAAATATTAGCAAAAAGAATACAGAAAGTCATCCCTAGGATAATATACCATGACCAAATAGGATTTATACCAGGAACCAGCAGGGCTGGTTCAATATTAAGAAAACTATTACCATAATTGATGATATCACTAACCAAATTAATAAAAAAAAAACCACATGATTATCTCAATAAATGTGAAAAAATCATTTGATAAAATCCAACACCCATTCCTTTTAAAAACACTAGAGAGTATAAGAATAAATGGACTTTTCCTTAAAATAACCAGTAGCATCTATTTAAAACTATCAGCAAGCATCATGTGTAATGGGGATAAAGTAGAACCATTCCCAGTAAGATCAGAGGTAAAACAAGTTGCCATTGCTATCATCCATTACTATTCCATATTGTATTAGAAATGTTAGCTTTAGCAATAAGAGAAGAAAAAGAGATTAAACGAATTAGAGTAGGTCATGAGGAAACCAAATTATCACTCTTTGCAAATGATATGATGGTGTATGTAGAAAACCCTAGAGAACAAACTAAAAAAACTATTAGAAACAATTCACAACTTTAGCAAAGTTGCAGGATAAAGGCACATAAAACATCAGCATTTTTATACATAACAAACTAAATCAAGCAGCAAGAGATACAAAAATAAATTCCATTCAAAATAACTGTCAATAGTATAAAATATTTGGGAATCTATCTGCCAAGGGAAAGTCAGGAACTATGTGAACACAATTACAAAACACTTTCCACACAAATAAAGTCAGAGCTAAGCAATTGGAAAAATATCAAGTGCTCTTGGTTAGGTTGAGCGAATATAATAAAGCTGACTACTTCCATAATTAATCTATTGATTTTGTGCTTTATCAATCAAACTCCTAAGAAATTAGTTTACGGATGCAAAAAAATAATCATAAAATTCATCTGGAAGAACAAAAGTTAAATAATTTCAAGGGAATTAATGAAAAAAATTACAAATTGTACCAGATAAAACTATATTATAAAGCAGTGGTCATCAAAACGATTTGATACCAGCTAAGAAAGAATAATTCATCAGGGGTTAGAATCACAGCACAAAATAGTCAATGACTGTAGTAATCTAGTGTTTGACAAATTCAAAGACCCTAGTTTTGGGGATAAGAATTCACTATTTAACAAAAACTGCTGGGAAAATTGGAAACTAATATGACAAAAATTAGGCACTGTCCCACACCTAACACTGTATACCAAGATAAGGTCGAAATGAGTTCATGATCTAGACATAAAGAATGATATCATAAACAAATTAGAAGAACATAGAACAGTTTACCTCTCAGATCTGTGGAGGAGGAAGGAGTTTTTGACTGGAGATCATTCCTGATCATAAAATAGATAATTTTGATTATGTTAAGTAAAAAAGTTTTTGTACAAACAAAACTAAAGCAGACAAGATTAGAAGTGAAGCATTAAGTTTCAAGGTTTCTGATAAAGGCCTCATTTCTAAAATATATAGAGAATTGACCCAAATTTATAAGAATTCAAGTCATTCTCCAATTGATAAATGGTCAAAGGATATGAACAGACAATTTTCAGATGAAGAAATTGAAACCATCTGTAGTCGTATGAAAAGGTGCTCTAAACCATTAACAATCAGAGAAAGGCAAATTAAGATAACTCTGAGATAACCAAAACTAACCTAACCTAACCAAAAAACATTGGAGGGGATGTAGAGACATCTACAACCATCTACAACTGTGGAAACTGGGATACTAATACATTGTTGGTGGAATTGTGAATGGATCCAAACATTTTGGAAAGCAATTTGGAACTATGCCCAAAGAGTTATCAAACTGTGCATACTCTTTAATCCAGCAGTGTTTCTACTGGGCTTATATCCCAAAGAAATCTTAAGGAAGGGAAAGAGACCCATATGTGCAAAAATGTTTGTGGCAGCCCTTTTTGTAGTGACAAGAAATTGCAAACTGAGTGGATTCCCATCAGATGGAGAATGGCTGAATAAGTTATAGTATATGAATGTTATGGAATATTATTGTTTATAAAAAATGATCAGCAGGATGATTTTAGAGAGGTGTAGAGAAACTTACATGATGCTAAGTGAAATGAGCAAAACCAGATCATGGTACATGGCAATAGCAATATTATACAATGATAAATTCTGATAGATGTGGCTTTCTTCAACAATGAGATGATTCAGATCAATTCCAATGATGTTGTAATAAAAAGAGACATCTACAACCATCTACAACTGTGGAAACTGATTATGGTTCACAGCATAGCATTCTCACTCTTTTTTGTTGTTGTTTGCATTTTATTTTCTTCAGCATTTTCTTTTCTGGTTTGATTTGATTTTTCTTCTATGGCATGATATATCAATAAATATGTATTCATATATTTAATTTAATATATATTTCTACCATGTTTAACATATATTGGACTACTTGCCACCTATGGGAGGGGGGAAGGAAACTGAAACACAAGGTTTTGGAGGGGCTAATGTTGCAGAATTATCCATACATATATTTTGAAAAATAAAAAGCTTTAATAAAAAAAAAGAAAGGACCTCAGTGTCTGTTACCTTGTCCTGCCAGGTGATTTTCAGAATCTTCCTAAGGCAATTTACATGGAAGTAATTCCATTTTCTGGCATGGTGCTTGGTATACTATCCAGCTTTCAGAAGCAGAAGTCAACACAATGGCTCGGCAGTCATTCTAATAACTCTCCTCTCCTACATTTTCCTTCGGAGACTCCCAAACACTGAGCTAACTGGCATTGTCTGTGTTGACCTCATTATCATTGTGCACAACTCTGGAAAGTATACTGCCAAGGTAAGTGAACTTATCCACAGCATTCAAAACTTCTCCATTTGCTGTAATGAAAGTTTGCACATATGGATGATGTGACACTGATGGAATACCTCTTTTCTTTTTTTTTTCCTTTTTTAAAAATTTTATTT
The DNA here is from genome assembly GCA_023553655.1 of Myrmecobius fasciatus. Classification (NCBI taxonomy): domain Eukaryota; kingdom Metazoa; phylum Chordata; class Mammalia; order Dasyuromorphia; family Myrmecobiidae; genus Myrmecobius; species Myrmecobius fasciatus. The sequence goes on from JAJPUD010000546.1 coordinate 177,057, forward strand.
GCAAAATTTTAAATAAGATTTTAGCAATGAGATTACAGAAAGTTATCTCCAGGATAATACATCTTGACCAAGTAGGATTTATACCAGGAATGCAGGGCTGGTTCAATATCAGGAAAACTATCAGCATAATCAATTATATTAATAACCAAACTAACAAAAACCATATGATTATCTCAATAGATGCAGAAAAAGCATTCGATAAAATCCAACACCCATTCCTATTAAAAACACTGGAGAGTACAGGAATAAATAGGCTTTTCCTTAAAATGATTAGTAGCATCTACTTAAAACCATCAGCAACTATCATATGTAATGGAGACAAACTAGAACCATTCCCAATAAGATCAGGAGTGAAACAAGGCTGTCCACTGTCACCATTACTATTTAATATTATATTAGAAATGTTAGCTTTGGCAATAAGAGAAGAAAAAGATATAAAAGGAATTAGAGTAGGTAATGAAGAAACCAAATTATCACTCTTTGCAGATGACATGATGGTATACTTAGAGAACCCTAGAGACTCAACTAAAAAACTACTAGAAACAATTCACAACTTTAGTAAAGTTGTAGGATTCAAAATAAATCCACATAAATCATCAGCATTTTTATATATTACCAACAAAGTTCAGCAGCAAGAGACAGAAAAAGCAATTCCATTCAGAATAACGGATGATAGCATAAAATATTTGGGAATCTGTCTGCCAAGAAAATGTCAGAAACTATATGAACTAAACTACAAAACACTTTCCACACAAATAAAATCAGACCTAGTCAATTGGAAAAACATTAAGTGCTCATGGGTAGGCCGAGCAAATATAATAAAAATGACAATACTACCCAAACTAATTTACTTATTTAGTGCCATACCAATCAAACTCCCAAGAAATTATTTTACAGATCTAGAAAAAATAGTAGCAAAGTTCATTTGGAAGAACAAAAGGTCAAGCAAGGACTTCAAGGGAATTAATGAAAAAAAAGACAGATGAAGGTGGCCTTGCTGTACCAGATATAAAACTATATTATAAAGCAGCAGGCATCAAAACCATTTGGTACTGGCTGAGAAACAGAGCAGTCGATCAGTAGCATAGAATAGGATATCAGGACAAGATAGGTAATAACTTTAGCAATTTAGTGTTTGATAAACCCAAAGACCCCAGCTTTTGGGATAAGTACTCACTATTCAGCAAAAACTTCTGGGATAATTGAAAACTAGTGTGGAAGAAATTAAGGCTGGACCCACACCTAACACCACACACCAAGATAAGATCTAAATGGGTTCATGATCTAGATATAAAAAGTGATGTTATAACCAAATTAGAGGAACATGGGATAGTTTACCTCTCAGACCTTTGGAGATGGAATAAATTTATGTCCAGGGAAGATCTGGAACTCTTAATTGAACACCAGATAGATAATTTTGATTATATTAAGTTAAAAAGTTTCTGTACTAACAAAACTAATGCAGACAAGATTAGGAAGGAAGCATCAAATTGGGAAATCATCTTTACATTTAATGGTTCTGTTAAAGGTCTCATCTCTAAGATATATAGAGAATTGTCTCACATTTATAAAAATTCAAGCCATTCTCCAATTGATAAATGGTCAAAGGATATGAACAGACAATTTTCAGAGGATGAAATTAAAACTATTTATAATCATATGAAAAGGTGCTCCAAATCACTTTTGATCAGAGAAATGCAAATTAAGACAACTCTGAGGTACCACTATACACCTGTCATAAAATGACAGGAAAAGATAACGATGAATGTTGGAGGGGATGTGGAAAGACTGGGACACTGATGCATTGTTGGTGGAGCTGTGAATGGATCCAACCATTCTGGAGAGCAATTTGGAGCTATGCTCAAAAAGTTATCAAACTGTGCATACCTTTTGACCCAGCAGTGTTTCTATTGGGCTTATATCCCAAAGAAATCATAAAGGAAGGAAAGGGCCCCACACGTGCAAGAATGTTTGTGGCAGCTCTTTTTCTGGTGGCTAGAAATTGGAAACTGATTTTTTTTGTGTGTTTTCAGTTTTTTTTAAGCTTTTTATTTGTATAACATATATGTGGGTAGTTCCCCAACATTGATCTTTACAAAGCTTTCCATTACAAATTTTACCCCCAGTCCCCTCCCCTCCCCTAGATGGCAGGAAGCCCACTACATGTTAATAATGTTGAAATGCTTGAGAAGTTATGCAAGAAAAATCCTATCTACAAGAAAAAAAAAAA
>JAJPUD010000546.1:184286-243173 GCA_023553655.1 Myrmecobius fasciatus
TTTTTGTTTGACTGATTCTTGAAGTCTTATTGAGTCATTCACTTGCATTTGTTCAATTCTTATTTTTAAAGTGTTGTTTTCTTCAGTTACCTTTTTAAGCTCCATTTGTAACTGGCCAATTGAATTTTTTTGTTCATTGCACTCTTTTTCCACTTCACTAATTTTATTTTTCAATAGATTGGTGTCTTTTTCATATCTCTTTTGCAGGGCATCATATCCTTCTTGCAAGATATTGTATCCTTCTTGCACTAATTTCAATTTATTTTCCCATTTGTCCTCCAGCTCTTTCATTAGGTTCTTTAAGCAATCTTCCAGAAAGGCCTTTTGAAACGGGGACCAGTGATGGTCCTTGCTGATTTCCTCTGGAGGTATGTCTAAAGGAACCTCTGGATCTGGGGTCTTCTCCTCTTTCTCTTTATAAAAGCTGTCTATGGTGAGAGCTCTCTCTCTTTTTTTTTTAGACAGTGTGAATATCTCTTTAAGGTAGAGGAAAAAAAAACAGCGGCTGAAACGGCCAGCTGAAGATTTTGCCCTGAGGTGCTTCGGGGAATTAATTTAAGGTTCTGGGCCGGTGGGGGCTAGGACTAAGGCCGAATTACTCCTTAAACAAGGCAAGTTTTCCAGAACACCTGCCCCCAATCAGGGCAGAGTGTCCCGAGTGCCTCAGATAAACTCCAGGTGTTTGGAATTTGGAGTTTGGAGTTTGGAGTTTTTTGCCAGTCTCAGCTGAGCTGAGCTGAGTCCCACCCTCACTTCCGGCCTCCACCAGAGTTCTCTGACACCGGAGTCCTCTGTTTATCCCTCTGTCCGAGCTAGACAAACCTGATGTGAAGTTTTTCAGAGATATCTGCAAGCAGTATCCAAATATTTCCTGATTCGTTGACTTGAAGATCAGTTCAGAGGCTTATTTTATTGTTGATTTGAGAGAAGTTCAGAGGAGGACGCAGAGAGTCACCTTTTCACTCTGCCATCTTGGCTCCGCCCCTCTAGAAATTGGAAACTGAGTAGATGTCCATCAGTTGGAGAGTGGCTGAATAAATTATGGTATATGAATGTTATGTAATATTATTGCTCTGTAACAAACGACCAACAGGACGAGTTCAGAGAGGCCTGGAGAGACTTGCATGAACTGATGCTCAGTGAAGTGAGCAGAACCAGGAGATCATTATTCACGGCAACAACAATACTATATGAGGATCAGTTCTAATGGACATGACTCTCTTCAACAATGAAATGCTTTAAACCAATTACAATTGTTCAGTGAAGAAGGCCATATACACCCAGAGAGAGGAATGTGAAATGTGGACCACAACATAACATTTTCATGTTCTCTATTGATGTTTGCTTGTATTGTATTTCCTTTATCGGATTATTCTCTCTTATAGATACGATTTCTCCTGAACAAAAAAATGATGTATGCAATAACTATACATATATATGATTTAAGTATTCTAACATAATTATCATGTAGTGGATATCCTGCTATCTAGGGGAGGGGTGGGGAGTAGGGGGGAAAATTTGTAACAGAAAGCTTTGTAAGCGTTAATGTTTAGGAATTACCCATACATATGTTTTGCAAATAAAAAGTATTAATAAAAAAATTATTTGCAAAATATATGTATGGGTAATTCTTCAACATTAACCCTTACAAAGCTTTCTGTTACAATTTCCCCCCCCCACTCCCCACCCCTCCCCTAGATGGCAGGAAGTCCACTACATGTTAATTATATTAAAATATTTGACAAATTGAATACATGTAAACATGTATACATATTTCAACACATAATTATTGTGCAAGAAAAATTGTATCTACAAGAAAGAAATATCAGATAAAGGAAACAAAATATAAGCAAACATCAATCGAGAGTATGAAAATGTTATGTTGTGGTCCACATTTTACCTCCCTCTCTCTGGGTGTATATGGCTTTCTTCACTGAACAATTGGAAGTGGTTTGAAACATTTCATTGTTGAAGAGAGCCATGTCCAGCAGAATTGATCGTCATATAGTATTGTTGTTGCCGTGTATAATGATCTCCTGGTTCTGCTCATTTCACTCAGCATCAGTTCATGCAAATCTATCCAAGCCTCTCTGAAATCGTCCTGCTGGTCATTTCTTACAGAACAATAATATTCCATAATATTCATATACCATAATTTATTCAGCCATTCTCCAATTGAAGGGCATCTATTCAATTTCCAGTTTCTAGCCACTGCAAAAAGAGCTGCCACAAACATTCTTGCACATGTGGGGCCCTTTCCTTCTTTTATGATTTCTTTGGGATATAAGCCCAATAGAAACACTGCTAGGTCAAAGGGTATGCACAGTTTGATAACTTTTTGAGCATAGCTCCAAATTGCTCTCCAGAATGGCTGGATCTGTTCAGACCTCCACCAACAACGCATCAGTGTCCCAGCCTTCCCACATCCCCTCCAACATTCATCTTTATTTTTTCCTGTCATTTTGCCCAATCTGACAGGTATGTAGTGGTACCTCAGGGTTGTCTTAATTTGCATTTCTCTGATCAATAGTGATTTGGAGCACCTTTTCATATGACTACAAATTTTTTTAATTTCATCCTCTGAAAATTGTCTGTTCATATCCTTTGACCATTTATCGATTGGAGAATGGCTTGAATTCTTATAAATATGAGACAATTCTCTATATATTTTAGAGATGAGACCTTTATCAGAACCCTTAAATGTAAAGATGATTTCCCAATTTATTGCTTCCCTCTTAATCTTGACTGCATTAGTTTTGTTTGTACAAAACCTTTTTAACTTAATATAGTCAAAATTATCTATCTGGTGTTCAATTAAGAGTTCCAGTTCTTCTTTGGACATAAATTTATTCCATCTCCATAGGTCTGAGAGGTAACGTTCCTCTAATTTACTTATAATATCACTCTTTATATATATTCGCGCCTTTTAGCTGAACCAAGAATCTTGCATCTCTCTAAGCTTCCCTTGTACTTTACTTTTGATGGAATTAAATGCTGCCTTCTTAGAGATGGATGAATTATTGTGCTGACATACTTTATGGAATTCTTGCTTTCATTTAGCAATTTCTGAATTTCCTCACCAGTTTCATCAAACCAATCTTAGTGTTTGCAAGTATTTTGACTGAAATGAGCAAATGCAGTGCTGTATACCAAATCTCTGAAAGCTGTCCACTCTTTTTCTGTTCCACTGTTGCTAACCACTTATTGACTTAGTTTTCTGTCCAAGTCAGCAATGAAATTTTCCTGATCAGAGTTTGCACTAATAAAGTGATATTAAGTCTTCTGATTGTTATCTGTATCTCAGAACTCATAGTAAACACTATATTGACATATTTGTTGACTGATTGATTGACACTGACATATTCATCACTACCTAGACTGAGCTGGGGTTGGGGAATGGAATAGAACCATTAGGATACTGCAGCAAATCTGTTAGTGTAGAGGTTGCTGCCCCCACAGAACTTTTGTTGAATGTGAATATTTAGCTTAGAGAGACTAAGCTTATGATCAATTAATACTCTGTGCCATATATCACCTTCCTCATTCTCCTGTCCTTTCAGCCTCTTCTTATAATGACATACCCTAAAGGCTAATATTTGCTATGAAGGTGTATCTACAGTTTTATTGCATTTAGGTAAATAAAAGACAATGTTGGTGATAAGAAAGCCAAGAGAGACACAAGTTTTCAGTAGTAAGTGACCATTGCTGTTGTTTTCAACTCCATTCCTTCAAAAGACTCCTGGTCATATTTCACAGTGTGAGCCAATTCTACCTTTAAAGTACCCCAGAATTATAAACTTGTCCTCTTTTGGCACATTGATGATGTTCTCCAGATCTACATAAAATTTTTCTTTGACCTCATCAGGTTTCATCATGATGGCAGCATAGACATTAATGATAGCAGTTTTCGGTAAGAGATAATTGTATTGTCATGAGCTATCATGCCCTCCTTTTTGGTAGGAATACAAGATTGTTGCTAGATTAGTTTTGATTGTAAAACCTACACCAGCTTCCTGGCACTCCCGTTCTCTGTGGCTACTCCAGAAAACCATATTTCTCGCTCCAACTTCAGTAAGCTGACTTTAATTTGCTGGCCTTTTTTTCACTCGGGATTGCTATTTGGATGTGGTACCTGTTGAGGTCTCTCACTGCAAGAGTTATTTGTCTTTCAGTTCTCCTAGATTTTGTGTTCTATAAGTGTATGCCCATCCTATGTCCAGATAATAAGGAGAATAATTTTTGCAGAAGTTTTTTGGACATTTTTTGGTGTGTTTCAACCATAGGGTGAGATTCCTGCCTGCTGGGATAATCAGGCCAGGATTGAATGGACAGACAGTTTTTAGGGTACTTTTTTCTAGACCTTTTGTCACACCAGGATATGAGCAGTGCAATCTTTAAAAGGCAGTCAGATACCCACTTGGCTGCTGAATCCCACTGCTGCTTCCAGTGAGAAATTGGCCCCATGGCATGGGCCACTTGTGTTCAGCTTTGTGACTACAGCTCCTGCTGCTTCATCACTCATCCACTGCCACAGGACTGTGAAATAAGGAGAAATGATAAAATGTTATAAGAGATGTCTTTCAATTGTGAATAAATTGGATTTAAGCAAGGCAAGATTGCTCGCTCCTTCTCTTCCAGATTCATGATTGTCCAGAGTCGGTACAGAGTCAACCCAACCAGTGATGGTTTGAGATGCAGTGGATGACCTTGGTGACTTTTGTGTCTAATTAAGCTCTAGGCATTCCACATCACTTGCTTCAGCTGCCTTCCTGACATTTGAAACACACTATTCTCATTGCTCATCCCACTAGGCGATGTCTTTACTTGTGAGGGGTAGTTAGCCCCCATTATTGACCAATGGGTTCGAGACTCCTTGGTTATCCTCAATTGGGTTTAGCTGATTGGTTTACTGGAGTGTGGCTCCTGTGTATGCTACAGCTTCTTAGATTACAGGTAGACCAGATGGACACCAGAGGTGGAAAGCAGCCCTGCAGTGCTGATGCCAGAGGTAGTAATCTTCCCTATGCCCCACTGTGAGATTATAAACTAATCAACCTTTCTATAACTGTGAATACTACCCCCTCTCACTTCCACCTCTCTGATTCAGCTCAATCCCACCATCTATAGGTTATCTATCCTAACTGTCCCATAAACTCTGCAAAAATCTTCCCTGTATATAGTCATATTTGTGTTTTCTCTTTCATTAGAATGGGAACTCCATGATGTCAGGGACAGTATTTTTACTTTTCGTTGTACCTTCAATGTTTTAGCATAGTGCCTAACTCATAGTAATCACTGTATTGACATGCTTGGTGACTGATTGACACTGAAAGAAGGGATATTCAATATTACCTAGATTGAGCTGGAGTTTGGGAATGGAATGGGACCATTAGGACACTGCTGCAAATCTATTACTGTGAGATTTCTGCCCTACAGAAAGTAGTACATTTGGGGTCACCTGGCATTCCCACTCTAACAATGGGTTATTAAGAGGAGAAAAAGAAGAAAGATAAGCTATGAAACTGGAGAATCAAAAAGAAATTCCCTAGAGAATAAAATGATGAGGGAAAGGGATTTAGTTCTTCTTAAGAATCATATTACCACTCACATCAAAGTCAATTAAATAAAGCAGTGGGAAAAAGTAGAGTTCAGAAACTTATCTGGACAAGGCAAGGAAAATATCTTTTAAAAGTGCATCAAAATCAAAATAGAATGAAATGAGAGAGGAAAGAGAAAATTGAAGAAAGTAAGAATTAAAGCAAATTAAAGTTAATTATATATATAATTATATATTAATGTATATGTAATTTCATCTATTTTCATCACTAGTAGAAAATATGTATAGATACACTCTCTATATACATATATATGTATGCATGTATGTATTATTCCAATTACTGGCATCACAAAAGGAAGTGGGAGGCTGTGTAGAAGGAAGAACACAAGGATCACATTTTTTTCAAGTAGGGTAAACTGCAGAAAACTCAAACTGGTTACCATCAATTTCATTATTATTAAATATCCAATATATAATACATTGGTGGAGAAACATGCAAAGTTAATGATGATAACCTTAAGTATTAATGGTTTAGAGTTAAAATGAGGAGGTTGGAGCAGTATTTATTATGTCTCAACTAAACCAAGAAAGCAGAACTGGTATTAATGAAAATTGGTGATATAGAAAATTGTAAAAGTGTATACTACAGAGAAATAGAATTACATAATACTTTATACCATAAACAATTAAAATATAAATATTATATGTATCTATATCTATATTATATATGTATATCTATATTATCTCTCTCATACACATATATACATACATATCAAAGACAATGATATCTAAATCTTTAAAGCAAAAATTAATGAATTGCAAAAAAAAAGAAATAGCATGATAATCATACATGACTTTAATATGCCACTTTCAAACAGGCAAATATAAGGAAGAAGAAGAATACATTACACAGTGCAATGGAATTTTTAGGAAAAACAGTCAAAATGGAAAATATTGAATTTTAATCATAAACATACTTTTTTTTGAGCCATGAACACATAAAATAATCAAATGCTAAGACAAAGAAATCTACATATAAATGCTGAAAAGGAAATATTCATATTTTATTTTTTTTAGCTTTTTATTTTCAAAATATATGCATAGTTTTCAGCATTCATCCTTGCAAAACCTTGTGTTCCAAATTTTTCCTCCCGGCTCTCTTCAACAATGAAATGTTTCAAACCACTTCCAATTGTTCCGTGAAGAAAGCCATATACACCCAGAGAGAGGGATGTGAAATGTAGACTACAACATAACATTTTCATACTCTCGATTGATGTTTGCTTACATTGTGTTTCCTTTATCTGATATTTCTTTCTTGTAGATACGATTTTTTCTTGCACAACAATGATAAGTATGGAAATATGTATACATATATTCAATTTGTCAAGTATTTTAAGATAATTAACATGTAGTGGATATCCTGCCATCTAGGGGAGGGGTGGGGAGTAGGAAGGAAAAATTTGTAATGAAAGCTGTGTAAGGGTTAATGTTGAAGAATTACCCATACATATGTTTTGCAAATAAAACTAAAAAAAAATTTCCTCCCTCCCTTCTCCTCACCCCCTTCCTTAGGCAGCAAATAATCCAATAACATTTTATTTTCTAAATCATAACATACAAAACTGTAATAAAAAAGACAATAAAATAAAAAATAATAATGAAATAAAAATAAATATGATACAATTCTTAAAAAAGATAAATATCTTTGAACATTTATGAGAATAAAAAGATAAGAAAAAAGTAAAAAGTGAGCATTAACATAAAATCCCATTAAAAAATAAAAACAAATGAATTGATGCTAAACCAAATACAAAAATGTAAATATTTTGAAAATCAGAGAAGGTATAAACAAAAATGAAAACATTTGAACTCATGAACAAAAAATAAACAGAAAAAAGAAAGGCTATTTTGAAAAATGTTTATAAAATCAACAAATAATTGTTCATATAATTTAATATATTACTGAATGGATATCTCCTCCAACAACACAGATTATAACATTCCAGCAATATTAATATATAGTTCTTTTCCATATCTTCCAAGAAAGGTTATATATTTTCTATCCAACATTTTAGTTTTCTTGTTATAATAAAAATTCCCAAAGGCATTAGACAGCCTTTTCCCTCATTATATTCACACACACACACACACACACACACACACACACACCCTTCCCTGAGTCACCAAAAAGAAAAGAAAAAAAATAAGAAAAAAATTCAGAGGACAAAAACTAGCAATCCTAATCTTGTCTTCTCCATATAAAAAGATCAAATCTTACATTTTGGTGATCTGACTCATGTAGTAACTGATGACAGATCTTTGTAATTCACAGAAAGTCTCCTAATGCATTACTTAGTGATGATGAACCAATGAGCATGGGAAACAATAGAATTATCAAAGCCACAATGCAGATAGTAAGAACAGCAAAATCAGAGATTCTTCTCCTGATGTAAGACAGTGAAAATTAACAGGAACAATATCAGTAATATTAGTACATTTATGATGCAGAGAACAATTCATCATTCATAGTGTTATCCTTAATAAAATTACTAAGAGGTCAAAAGCTTTTTGTGTTCAATCCATACTGAGGTCTAATTTTATATCAAAGTTCACTTATTTTGGCACTCATAATCTTTGGTCCACCCACCAAAACCTCCTACTCCCTGATATCCACATTAGGGAATAAAATGAAATTTTTGCCACCTTAGAGAATGAAGAAAGAGATTGCCCCAACTTCTATAGCAGCTAGGTAAGGACTCTCTCTACCCCAATATAAGGATTCAAAATTATCAAAATTAGCTAGCAGATATCCTTCTTCTCCCTTATATCTCAAAGAATTTTCATACAAAACTGTGTGGTGTTAGATAAATTATAGAAAAAATGATCATAGGCATATATTGACAATGAAGAACTAGAAATAAGTTATAAAGCATATTCTAGTATTGAATAAACATAATAATACAAATCACTGAGAAACTGTTTATTAAACAATGAAAAATTAAAAAGTAGTTTTACCAAAACACATAGAATATGAAAAACTAAAGAAAATTCAAACTAGAAGATTGTCTCTTCACAATTGGAGAAAAACCATAAACTGATGTGTAACAGAGAGGATTATCTAAAAGTTATTTCTAGAATGCAAAATTCAAAAATTCTGAACAAATAAAATTACTTCAACTGTAGCTATACAATATATATATATATTGGGTAAAATGATTATATTAAACATACTTGCTAAATATCAGTCTCAATATTTATAGGGAACCAATGTAAAAGAAACAATCAATAAAAAACAAACCAAATGCAAGAGCCTTGCTCTAAAACACAAATTAATAAAGGATGTGAATAGTTTTCATAATAATTAATATACACCATCATAACTTCTGAAAATAATTGTAAATTTACTAAGAATGAGAAAAATTTAAAAATAAACCTGAAATATGATTGCTGGAAACATCAAAATAGTAGCTTTTGGATAAAAAGTGGGGGAGTCTAAGGAAACTTGATGGAAAGACAGGTACACTAATTTGCTGCCTGTGAAATTGTGAATTGGTTCAAATTCTGGAAAAGAATTTGGAATTATGCAAGAAAAATCCTTAAATTTTGTACTCAAGGTAAATAGTAAGCTTTTGTTCAACTATTTTTGGAGGATGCTGTTATTTGGAAGTATCTATTATTTTAAGACAAAATATTTTATTTTTTAAGGAAAGGTTTAATGTATGTTAATTAAAGTCTAACACTCATAAATTTTGGCATTTCCCACTTGCCAGAGCTGTAACCTTACTGTGTTTTTAAAAAACCCTGTAGGCATAGAATTTATTGATTCTGCTGTCTTATTTATTTTAAAATGTAACCTTTTTAAGTTAAAAATAAAATCAATAATGTTATACTAGAGCATCTCCCTAGCATATATGTTTAGGGAAGGATGAAGGGGAAGAATACATTGTCCTGGTGTTTCAGAAGCAACCAGATCCAGAAATGCTTGCAAGTTAAAATATTAATAGCAACTTGGGAAGATATAACATGCCAGTCTTGTCACTTTCTAGAAGAACATATGTCCATGTGCAATGCCATGATACAGTGGATAGAGTGCTATCCCTGAAATCAGGAAGGCATTTTCCTGACTTTAAATCTGGTCTCAGATATTTATTAACTATGTAACCCTGAGGAAGTTAGTTACGCCTATATGCCTCAATTTCCTCAACTAAAAATGATCTAGAATAAGAAAAGTTAAACCAATCCAATATATTTGAGAAGAAAATACCCAATAGGATCATAAAAATTGGTCACACAAAAAAAATACTGAACAAACAATTAAAAAATAGATCTGTAATTTTTTCTATGTAGATGTGAATAAATGCTGGAACAAGTAGCCACAATACTTCTTACCCAGAAGCATCTTAATAGTGTGTTCACTGGTTGGATGAATCATAAATAAACATATTTGGGACCAATCTGATAACCCAGTAGTAGCTCCTTTTTGAGTGAAGAGACAACAGAGAAGAAGCAACAATTTTTGGCAAAGTGTCCTAGACAGGATTGATTGAACTGAGAGGTACAATTAGGACTTTGGCAGATGTCCCATAATTACTTTTTGTTCCACCTGGGAGACAAAGAGATTAGGAGCTGAGCTGCCAGTGAAGAGGATTTGGACTTCCTATAAACTGCAATTGCTAAACCCTAACTGTTAGAATCTGAGTTGAAGAGATAGCTGGCTGATGATGAGCCAGGGGAATAGTTCAGAAGAGTCCTAAATAGTTTCAAGTCAAATCAATTAAACAAACTTTTGTTTAGCACCTACTATGTTCTAAATACTTGGGGGTAAAGAATACAAAGACAAAAATTTTAAAATGGCTACCTTCAAGGAACTTATATTTGGTTAAGATGATACATTTATAGAGAAAAATAAATTCCATTTTTAAAGAAAATAAATAAATGGTAATTTAGGGTTATAGAAGCAACTTAGAAATAAAAAAAATAAGTGGCCCATAAATTTTTCATCTCCCCAATTTAAATGAATAATTGATAAATATTTATTGTGCCTGTTATATGCTAGACACTGTTCCAAGTTCTGGAATCATGACAGTTTCATGCTTTTTGCTTTGAATAGGATTGAAAAACTTCCTCAGGGATGAGACTAATCTGAGTCTTTTCATTGTCTCCCACATCCTATGTCAAATTAGATGCTAATTTATGTCTATAATATATGGTTTCCTTTTTTTTTTACACCTATAACCACCAATATAATTCAGGCCCCAATTATCTCTCACCTGGATTCGTGGGGATGTCCTGTGCCACCATCCAGTGCAGCTGATGAAAGCAATGAGGTCATGCAAGTCACATCAATACTAAGGGTGTAAATTCCATAATCCCAAAGAGGACCATGATTTTCTAGAAATGTATCTTTTTCTTCTATCTCTGGGACCTTTATTCCTCCTAGAAATCTGGACTTCCCAAATGGCTTAAATGTCCCAAAATACCAGAGTAAGGAGGTGGGAAAAAAAGGCCTCAGCCTATACATGTGGGATACTCACATTATTTTTTAAATTACTAATAGAGAAGCTATGATTATTTTTTTGTACAACAAATTAATTATTGCTCAATTTGTAACATTTTAGTTTGGTATTCAGAAATGGAATCTCTGAGGCAAAGATTATACAATCAGTTCTATGGCCTTTATTAAATATTGGTCTTCAAAAGTTTGAAACCAGACTGCAGCCCACCAATTACATATGAACATTTCCCCCAAAGTAGCCACCATTTGAAAACACATAAAAAATCAGAACACATTTAAGCAAACGTATATGTGTATGTGTATCTAAACATATATGTGTGTGTTTACATGTGTGTAGGCATATATTTGTTAGAAAGAAAATTCATGATATTTTTTCCTGATTTTCATCTTGGTTTTGTAGAGAGTTTCAATGACTTTAATAGCTATAATTTTGTGTTTCATCCATATATTATTTAATTCATGTTCTTTGAATAGTGTTACACTTGGAAGTGTCTTAAAGCTATTAATCCATTTTAAAGGATTCTTTATGTCAGACTATTATTAAATATATTAACTTCAAATATTTTCTCCAATTAGTTCTTTTCTTGTTTTAAAGTGTTTTTGTTGTACAAATAATTTTCTTTTCATGTAAATAAACTTTATATTATGTATTAATTTTAATAGATTTTTATTGATTTTTTTTCCTTTCAAAGATTTTGCCCAGACCACTCTCAGAGAATTATTCATTAAAAATGAGGAAACTTTTTTTTAAAACAAAAGAGAAGGAAATAAAAAAAATCATCAAAATGCACAATTCATTGTAAAAACGTGCCAAGTTCTAAATCTCCAAACCTTCCCCTACAACCTCTTCAAAGGAGTCGAGGGGCAAATCTTTTCCTACCTGTTCTCTGTTGGCAAAATTGTTCTTTGTAACTTTGTAACATTCATTTTTCATTGTTTTGTCATTGTTTTTTTTTCTTTTTATATTGGCTATATTTATTTCTGTCTCTGACTAATTTACTTGGAGTAGGTGGGAAAAAATCCAGTACTCATGGAAAGCAATATTAAAATAATAACAGTAACATTTTTAACAAAAGTGATTTGTAGTTTCTTTTTTTCAGCTTTATGAAACAGTAATAATCCATTATATTCATTAACATCATATTTTCATTTGCTTCAAAAAATGCTGGCAGATTTTTTTGTTAATGTAGGGCCTTACTTTTATTTTTGATCTTAGGATCACTAGGCTAAAGAATAAACTTAAGAAATTTGAGGACATAATTTTAAATTGCTTTTCAGATTTGCTAGATGTGTATTACACTAAAAGCACTAGCAAGAGAAATAAAGAGAAGAAAAAATTAAAGATATTAGAATAGGTAATGAGGAACAAAACTAACACTGTTTGCAGCTGATATCATGGTATATTTGGATTCCTAGAGAATTAAATAAAAACTACTTGAAATAAATAACAACCTATATAAAATTCAGGCTATAAGATAAACCCATATGAATAATCAGCATTGTCATATATTCCCAACAAAATCAAGTAGCAAGAGATAAAGAGAAATTACATTTTAAATGATCATAAATACTATAAAATATTTGAAAGTCTACCTTCCAAGATAAACTCAGGACCTATATGAACACAAGTGCAAAATGCTTTTCCAAGAAATGAAGACATATCTAAAATATTGGGAAAATATTATTTGCTCATGATTAGACAGATCCAATAATAATAGAATTACAATTCCACTTAAATTAATTATTCAATATCATGCCAATCAAACTAATGAAAAATCATTTTGTAGAACTAGGAAAAAATCATAATAAAATTCATCTGGAAGAGCAAAAGATCAAGAATCTCAAGGGAATTAAATTTTTAAAAATGTGGAAAGAGATGAATTACAAATATGAGGTCTCAAACTGTTATTACAAAGTGCCAATTATCAAAACACTCTGGTTCTGGCTATGAAATGGATGGCCAATCAGTGGAATAGATTAGATAAATAGCACCCAGTAGAAAATGACCATAGTGTTCTAGTGTTTGATAAACCCAAAGATCTAAGCTTTTTGGACAAAATTCACTATTTGACAAAAGCTTCTGGGAAAATTGGAAAACAGTATGGCAGGGACTAGGTATAATCCAACATTTCATATCTCATGCCAAGATAAATTCAAAATAAAGCTTTGATTTAGACATTAAGGGTTACACTATAAGCAAATCTGATGAGCATGGAATAGTTTTACCTGACAATCCATGGAATAAGGAAAGAAATCATGATAAAAAGAAATAAAGAATATTACAGAATATAAAATGGATTATTTTGATTACATTAAATTTAAAGGATTTTGCACAAAGAAACCCAGTGTAGCCAAGATGAGAAGAAAAGTAGAAAATTGTGAACAATTTTTAATAGCAATGTTTCTGATAGAGGCCTCATTTCTCAAATACATAAAGAAGTTAATCAAGTTTATAAGAACACAAGTCATTTTTACAATCAATAAATGATATAAACAAGCAGTTTTCCATTGAAGAAATAAAAGTTATTTAGAATGATATGAAAAATGTTCTAAATCACTATTGGTTAAAGAAGAACAAATTAAAAAAACTCTGAAGTACCACCTCACGTTTATCACATTGGCTAATTTGACAGAAAAGGAAAATGACAAATGTTGGAAAGGATGTGGAAAAAAATGGGGCAGTAATGCATTTGTGGGTACACTTGTGAACTGATTCAACTATTCTGCAAAACATTTTGGAATTATACTCAAAGGGTAACCAATACTGTTTATATCCTTTGATCCAGAAATATATTTTTTAAAGGACTTATATGTATAAAATATTTATAGCAACTTTATTTGTAGTGGCAAAGAATTGGTAATTGACAGAATGCTCACCAATTGCGGAATCAATGAAGAAGTTGTGGTAGATAATTATTATGGAATTTGATTGTGTTATAAGATATAATGTGCAGGCTGCTTTCAGAGAAACTTGAGAAGACTTATATGAACTTAACGAAGTGAGTAGAATCAGGAGAATATTGTACAAAGTTACAGCGATGTTAAATAATTATCAACTGTGAAATACATATTCTCAGAAATACAGTGATCTAAGACAATTCTGGAGGGCTTATTATGAAAAATGCTTTCTACCTCCAGAGATAAAATTGATGGAATATGAATGCATGATAGCTTATTTTAAAAAATTGGGTTTATCATTGCCATTGTTGTTACTGGAAATAGTCACTTTACTATGTTAAAGACTTTTTCAACATCTGTAGATATAATTATGATTCTTTTATTTTATTATTAATGTTTTCTATTATGTTTATTTTCATAGTTTTCCTAATAATGAATCAATCCCAAATTATTGATTCATATTCAACCTATTCTTAATGTAATGTTGGTATAACATCTTAATATTTCACCTCAGTTTATTGTAACAAAATTCATTAGGGGTATTGATTTATGATTTTCTTAACCTTCTTAAACCAACCTTCATTTCTATATTAGACCATATTTGTATCCTAGGAAAACTTTCATAAAATCCTTTCCCTCTTCTTTTTACAATTTAATCCTCTTCAAATTTTTGGCACATTCATTTAAAAATCTATCTGGTCAAGGAGGATTCTCGGAAAATGGCAGAATAGGTCAGAAAATAACAAGCTTTTCAGATTTCTCCTACAAATAAAACAAAATTGTACCTTAGGGCAAACATAGATTGGTGAAACACACAGAAGACTTGGGGCAGAATAGCGGTCCTCCTGGGACAATCCAAGGAGCTCCAAAGAAAGACTCCAGACTGGGGATTAACTCATAAGAAGTACAAACACTTCTATGCTAGGTCTGCTGAAACACCAAGCAGGGACAACTAGGGCTAGCTGGATTTGGCTGAAGCTTCAGCAGGAACCACAAAAACTTTCACCTTCTGGACAGCATGTAGAGTTGGTAATCTGAGTCCAAGAAGACTGACAGAACCTCGACTGGTCAGGAACACCAGGCCCAACTGGTGCAGCAGAGATGGGGCCTTAGGCAAGAAGGAGCTGGCACACCAGGAGGGCAGAAGCAGGAGGGCAGGGAAGCTGAGGCTGCAAGCAATTGAAGGAAGAGGAAGCCCTTGGTTTGGTGGTTCAGGTCAGAGAGGAGAGCTGATGTGAAATTAAATCACTGTCCCCTCATCCCACAATTAGAGGTGCTTACAATAATACTTCTCATTAAAAAAAAAAGAACAGACTAAGAAGAAAAAACCCAACTGTAAAAACTTATGAAAATAGGGAAGGCTGAGGTTCATCTTCAGAGAATAATGAAGAAATAAAAAGCCTCTTCAGCCCCAAAGAGTAAAGTTAAATGACTCTCTGTTTAGAGATAATTTATGAAAGAACGCAAAAAAAGACTTCAAAAATCAAATGGAGATATTGAAGGAAAAAGAAAATAAACAAAACTAAAAAAACTATCCAAGAAAAACAAGATTATAAAAAATAACTAACCAATTAGAAAAGGAGACACACAGTCTCAAGGAAGAAAATAATTCTTTGAAAATTAGAATTGGGCAAGGGGAATCTAGTGAAGGTATAAAAACTAAGAAGTAATAAACAAAATGTAATGAATGAAAAAAGTGACAGCTGTGACTAAAAAAAAAGGAACCTTGACACCATAATTCAAGAAATAATCCAAGAAAATTGTCCTGGAGGGTTAGAACATGAGGAAAAAGTAGAAATATAAAAAATCCACTGAATACCACATCAAAAAGATCCAAAATGGAAAACACCCCAGAATGTTATTGCCAAATTTCAAAACCCACAGATCTGAGGCAAGCCACTTTATATGACTTGGTTTTCTTATCAGTAAAATACAGATAATAATAATAATAATAATAATGCCTAAGGATGCTGTGAAAATAAAATAAAATATTTGTAAAGCATTATGAAAACCTAAAAGCACTATGTGAATTTTAGTTTAGTAACAATAATACATTTTTTTGAGAATAGAGAAATTAGAGATAAATTTATAGAGAATAAGAAATTAGGAATAATAGAACATTCTGATGGAGAAGATGGAATAAAATAGATTACTTGGGCATGTAGAGTGGTCGGCAAGGTCAAGGAAAAGAGCAAACTCTTCCCGTGAGATAGAGTTAATGTAGAAGAAATGAAAAAGTTTAGAAAAGCTGCTGAAGTGAGTGGAATGGTGAATCAATTAGAAAGTGAATCAATTGTATAAATTACAAGGTCATTAAGGAAGAAAATAATTTCTTATTTCCTTCTTATTCTATTAAATATTAAAGGTTTGCCTTCTTCAATGAGGATCCAATAGGAATTATATAACATAAATTTGTATTGGTCCTTGTCAGAATGATTTTGTGTTTTTCTCTAGCCTCATTCTAGCACGTGAGTAGAAGCAAAGACAAAATATAGAGAGAATAATTCAGGACTGAGATTTGGCAGAGCAAGATAAAAGGGGTTAAGAGATTAGAGAGAAAAGGACAATATAGATTTTAAGTGGTTCACTCAGGTTAAAAAGGGGAAAGGAGGAGAGTGTAAGTGATGTAGGTGAAGGTGTTGAAAAAAAACTGAGATTTCATGTAACTGGAATTTAAGAGAGAATAAAGAACAAGGTTTGGGTTACAAGGCAGAGGGAGGGGGGAAATGACAACAGATTGTTAGAAGATAATGAAATTTTAGGGTTTATAAATATAGAAATGTATTATAGTTCTGTTATACATATTATATATGCACATATATGCATATATAATATGATCTCTATTTTCCTAATTTTCATAGTTATCTTCATGTGGAGCACATAATTTTGTGTAAATTACAAAATCATTAAGGAAGAAAATGTGTTTTCTTATTTTTCTTATTCTATTAAGTTTGTATCATATTTTTATTAGATCTTTTATTTTAAATTCTTTACTACCATTGTTTCTATCTTAATATTTTTTGGTAAGACGACATATTATTGGGCAACTACGTAGCTTGGTGGATAGAGTGCAGGGCCTGAAGTCAGGAGAGTCATCTTTCAAAATTTAAATCTGGCCTCAAGCCCATAGCAAGTCACTCAACCCTGTTTTCCTTAGTCTTATCTGTAATATGAGTTGGAGAGAGAAATGGCAGGCCACTCCATTCTCTTTGGCAAGAAAACCCCAAATAGGGTCATGAAAAGTCAGACATAACTGAACAACATCTTAAATTATTGCCATCTCTTGTAATTTATTGTTATTGTTTTTTAAATCGGGTTTCCATTTATGAATTTTGAATCAGAACTATTAGGTATGTATATATGCATATATATATATGTATATATATATGATTGATAAAATAATTTGCTTAGCAAATGTTAGCACAAAATGCTCTTTCATGTCTTTTTTTAATGATTTGTTTCTCCCCCCCTCAGTTTTTTAAGATCCATGGAGTACCTCATGAAATATGAAGTGAAAGGTAGTTAAACCCAAGAATCATATTATTCACAACCAGTCCTACATATAGCACAGAAATGACATCAAGAAACCCTGGCCATAGAGATATGAGCCTTTGAAAAAAGGTTGATATTACATTTCTGAGAAACAAGAATTTTTCTAAGAAGTATAACAAGAAGGGTCTAAAGATATAGACCATTGGTTCATGAACAGAGATCACTAAAGTCTCCAAGTCCAAGTTCCTCAAGAACAATACTACTTATGCCTTATAGTTTTAAGGCCAACACCATATTTATCAGCCCAAAGATTGCTGCACATAGCCAAGCCCAAAGATAATGCTATAATCTCCATGACCTAAGATCACCAAGTCTGATTTTGAGACTCTGAGGTTGCAAGAACTTTTGACCCAATTTTCCCAAGTCTACTGACTTGAAGGTTGCCAAAAAACATTTAACTGACAGGTATGTAACCTACTGACTCCATGGTTACTAGGTTTGATTCCATGTCCATTATGTCTCCAAAGTCACCAACTCCAATGACCCCCAAGTTCAATTCTCATGTAGCTAATCCTAGGGCTTCAAAGGTTGCCAACCCCAGTGACTCCAAGACTTCTTTGCCTCCTGAAACCAAGCCTGACAAATCCACCAATATTGAGGCAGCCAAAAGCAAAACTTCCAGTACAAAGCTGTTGGGTCACAGTCCCAAGCCTTCAAAGTAAATGATTTAGAATGATAGAGCTTTTTAAAAAATGTACACCACAGTTTTTCTTAGCCTTGACATGATCATTCATTATTTTGTAAAAATAGAGGAAATAGTTAATCATAAGAAAAAACTTTATGATTTGAATGAAACTTTCCTCAAAAGATTTATTGCTATGCTCACTTTTTGATATGTGATAGTAATATAAAAATGTTATTTTATTTTTAATTTTTCATTTATATTTTGTCCTTCTTATCTTAATTTCCAAGTATATACCAATCCCTTTTGCTATTTAGAGAGTCATATCTTGTAATAAAGAATAAAAAAGAACATAGAGAAGGGACAGAAAGGAAATTCAACAAAATTAACATATAAATCAAGTATGATACAACAACCACATTGAATTTGACACTATAGACAGTGTTCCTCACCCATAATCCCAAACCATTGCAGAAAGAAGAAAAAATCAGTTTTTCCTCTGTCCTTTGGGGCCAAGCTTGCTTATTATAATAATTTTATAGTATATAGTTTTAATATTATTGTTCTTTCTATTTACATGTTATATTTGTTTTATATATATATATATGTATATATGTGTATATATGAATCTATTTTGTACGAGTTCATGTTTTCCTCTGCTCTGTTTTCTTCACATTCATCTTTTTTTATGGTGAAGTAATATTGTGTCATATTCGTATACATCAATATCTTTAGCCATTCCTCAGTTGTTGGGCATATATTCCAATTCTTTGCTACAATAAAAAGTATTGCTTTATTACTTTAATTCATGTGTACATTTAAGAATTTCCATCTTTGACTTCCTATATCTAGCAGTGGTGTCTCTGGGTCAAAGTATATAGACATTGAATCACTTTGTTACCATAATTCCAATTAGCATAAGTTTTCAATTAGTTTCTTTTTCACTTTATTCATTTCTTTATAGATTGGATATATTTTTATGAGTAGAATATGGATGGTTTTTGCATTTTTTTAATCCATCTAATTTTTGCATTTTATTAGGTGAATTTAGTCCATTTGCATTTAGCATGAAAATTTTTGCACTTGTCTTTTTTAGGTCATTTTCTCAGAAGCTGTATTATTTCTATATTAATCCAGAAATAACTAAATATTTTAAAAACAATCCCTATGTATCATATGAATAATTTTACAATTTACTTTGTTTTCCTTTTTTTCAAAAAACACACTTTGCTCTTTGATTATTCTACCCCTTTTTCTTCTTTATTTGGATGTTTTTTCTCTGTTTTTTTTTTTTCAGAAATGCTCTTTTGAAATCTTCATTGTATTAGTCACAATGTTCCAAGAAAATCTTAACATTATGTTAGCAAGTATTTTATCCCAGATTTTAAAATACTTGTCTTTTTGCCTGGGAGGCTTGCTTGCTGTTCAAAGACTTTCTTGAAGTCAATATATCTTTGTAAAGTTTTTAAAATTTGTTTATTTCTCAAACATTCATCTGTTTTCATAAAATTTGGGGGCAAAGGGATAAATATTTTAAGTTTCATAGCTCATGTTTCCTGATTTTACAAATGTTATATTCCAATTTTTGTGATTTTCTCTTATCTTAAAGAAGTGTTACGATTTTTAACTATATTATACTGGATTTTTCTCCCTTCTGATTGCATTTTATATTTAATTGTTCTCTTATCACTATAACTCTAAGTTTTAATTATTATGTGCTTAAACATCTTAGATCTTATGTTTTTATTGTAAATATTCGACAGATATTTGTTCTCCTTAAGTTCTTTTTTATGAAATTTGAGGTTATGTTTTTGCTTATTTTCTAAAATGGAGTATTAATAATTTATCAATCTATATATTTATGTATTTATTTGTCTGTTTTATTTTTTCTGGCATATCAGTACTTCTGAGTTTATTGCATTGTTTTATATCGCTTGTGGTGGTTCTCATAGGATATGTGTATTTTCCAATAGTTTGGATAATGTAGTTACTTTTCAGCCTCTATTCCCAATTGATCTCCTTTGGGTAGCATTTCATTTCACTCTTCTAAAAACTTTTATGGTTTTTTTTGGGGAAAGGTTTTCAAATGTATGCTGCATATTGGTTCTTTTCTTCCTTAGCTCTTTTTTTTTTACATAAAGTCTAACTTAATATGTTTATCTAATTTTTTTTAATTTTCTAATGTCTTTTATTGGTCTCAAGTTTTTTATTATTATTATGAACAAGTGTTGCTTAATTTCTCTGACTGTTATCCTTTTGAAGAAATCTCTATTTTTCATGGCTTCTTTATTTCCAATGTTTTCAATATTTTAGATAATTCTTGTTCTCTGGTATTTTGAAATTCTATCAGCATTCATGTTCTCATTTGAATTTTTATTTATTTTCTTCTTTTAAAGATTTATTTTTGGTGTTCTAATTTGTCACACATAAGAATACTTACATTTATATATATAGCAATTATACCTAATATTTATATCATACTTATAACACTGAGTAAACTTATCTAGTGAATCAGCTTAGGACACATGGACTTAACACAGCGAACCTGAAAAGAATCTCTTAAGATTATGAGTCCTGGAAAAATAATTGAACTATTGATGTTTAAGTTACTGTTGTTTACTGAAGGTAAGAACCTAAAGAAAAAGATAATATGGAATATGAACTCCAAGGAAGATAATGTCAGCAATAACATTTGGTTTGAGGGAACCATTGTGAAAAATACAGGCATTAGAGGCCCTCAGTCAGTAATACAGTATATTTACCTAGAAGTAAGGGTGAATCTGACTGGACTCAACAAAAAAAATTAACAATATTTTTAATGAAAAGGATTAATGGTTGGGAGAAAAGTGTCCTAATAACAAATTAACCAGTTATCACAGATGCCCAAAAAAGTGGCCAAAGATAAAGGCATTTATTTATCAATGGGAGATTTTTTTTTTTGTTGTTCTTAAAAAAAAAAAGAAACCAGCATGGCTATTTGAAAATCTCAGACTTCATCATAAACATTTGTTTCAATTCCCTCTATTCTCTCAAAAACAAAATACAAAAAAGGAATCAAGCATTTTTTTTTTTACTAGACCATCTGCCAAGTCAGCAAACAAATATGCCTTTGATCTTCTTTATTTACAACTGCTTATTCTAGGTTAATTGCTCAGAAATAATGAAATGACCAAAAATTCCCCCTGACAGGAAAGAAAGGAAGGAAGGTGATGTTGAATAGTGGAATGAACATTAAATCTCATGTCAAAAAATGTGGGTCTAAAATGTAGCTCTATTATAAGTGTTTGATGGATTCCCTTGAGGCAGTAATTATGATAGTGCATGGAAAAAGGCTAAAACATAGATCAAGATAAACAAATATAAAAGATAGAGGAGAGAAAACTAATAATTTGGGGCATTATTACAATTGAGCAAAAAGTTTTATATAAGAGGTAGTACTGAAACCTAATCTTAATTTATCTAGGGATTCCAGGAGGCAAAGGTAAGAAAAACTGCAGTGCATTCTATGATGAGGATCAATTTGTACTAATTCTAATGAAAGAACAATGGAATGGTATAAATGAGGAATAGAAGCAGATGGGAAGTTTACTAAATGAGTAATGGGATATAACCTATTGATGATGTTAATTTATTTGCTGGTATGCTGAAATTTTAAAAAGTAAACCATCATATCATCTGCAAATACAGATAATGCCATATCTTTATTAAATATATTTTTATTGCTGGGCATGTTGACACACACATTCAGTCCCTGCTGATATAATTGATGGATCATTTGTATTTGACAGTTCTGAGCAAGAGTGGGTTTAAAGTAAATGGATATGCTTACTAAGTCTAGCACCAATAAGATAAACCTCCAGAATATAGACCACCACAGGCTGCCTAAGGAGAAATATGTTGGCTGGGAAAAATAGAATAGGAGAAAGTTTTTGTGCCAATCTGGGTTAAAATTAGTCTTGTGAGTGGCTGCTCTCCTTCAATTTTGGCAATATTAGGAAAACTAATCTGAAAAAGCACATAAACAAAAACTAATGTTTATGAATTTTATTTATTTCACTAGGACCATGGTTTCTATAATTATGTTAAATAATATCAGGGAGAAGGGACAACATCATTTTGCCTTCATATGAAATTGAATTGTTTTTTACCATTTAATTTTGCTGCAAACAATGCTAACTTTAGGTTTTATATTTTAATTTAATCATGTTGAAATTAAATACCTATCCATGTATTTGGTAGAAGCTTTAGTAAAAATTAAATGTTACATTCAATTAAAGGATTTTTATGATTTATTGATTAAATCATATGGTTCTGCTTATTTTCATTTTTAATATGGTTACTTACATAATTGTATTCCTAGTGCATAACTCTCCTTGCATATGTAGTATAAATCCAATTTGTACTCAGTAAATATGTACATTTTTGCATGAACATGTATTTTTTTAGTTTTCTGCAAACATTTTATTTAACACTGCATCAATATTCATTAGTGATTTTTGGCTTCTAGTTTTCTTTCTTTCCTTTATCCTTTCTTGGTTTGGATCTTAGGACCATTTTTATTTCCTTAAAAAGAACTGTGGATAATTATTCTTTCTCAAATAATCAGAATAATTTTTGAATCCTAGATTAGATAATTTGTAGAATGCATCTATAAGTACATTTATATTCCAGGGTCATCTTCATAGATGCCCCTTTGGTACTTCCTCATAGTTTTTAAATTTCAAATAAGCTCTTTAGGATCTCCATTTTTTTATTGTTAATTTTGAAATCATGTGATTTTCATTAGATTCTCACTTTTGCTGGAAGTTAGTTAATAAGCATTAATTAAGTGCTTAAAACATGTTAGGCACTGGGCTAAGCTCTGTGGTTTAAAAAAAAAAAACATACCCTGGGCAAGTCACTTAATCTCAATTGCCTCAGGAAAAAAAAAACAAAAAACAAAAAACAAAAAAACAAACATGAATATTTTCTTTCCTAAAAGAACTAATAATATTCTATTGGTACAAAATTGTTTATAGTAGTTTCTGATACTTTTTTCTTTCATGCAAGTTCACCTTATTGTTTCTTTATTTTGGAATCATATATATTTCAACTTATTTTGTGATTTCACTTTTTCCTCCTCATTTTTAAATAAAGTTTGCTAGGATTTAATGATTTAGTTAGTCTTTTCAAGGAACCAATTTTCTGTTTTGTTTATAATTTCTATAGTTCTTCCTCAACCCTCATTTTATCTACTTCTCTAATTTTCAAGATTGCTTCTTTGGTACTTATTTTGTTAATTTGTTTATTTTCTTGAATTTTAATTTCATGCTCAGTTAAGCAATTCTTTTTCTATTATGTTAATGTATGTTTTCAAATATACAATTTTTCTTATTAGGAATGTTTAACTCCAAAGAAAACATGTGGTTATATTGACTCATTGTTATTATTCTTAGCAAAGTGCCTAGAACATAGTAAGCACTGATTAATGTTTTATTATTCATTCATTCTCTTTCACATAATTGCTAATTATGCCTATTATTCTTTGTTTTGCTCACTCATTATTCAAGGTGTCACTTTATCAGTCTCTATTTAGATTTATATCTAGCATACATTTTGAATTTCAAGTACTATTTTTATTTCACCAAAATATATAAAAAATGTATTTAATCAAACCATATACTATTTGCAAAGTGCTTAGCAGAGTATTCAGCACCTAACAGATGTTTACTAAATGCTTGTTTTATTCTCCATTTTCCCCTAATAGTTCTAGGGTTTTTTTAATGCTTATTAATAAATTTCCTATGGTATAAGACATGCCTATTTTTGCAAAAATACCACGTCAAATATGTATTTGTTATTGGTCATCTAAACAATCAAACCCATAGGACTATATCATTACACTCAAAGAAACTTCTTGAAAAAAATGGCATTGAATTATGTATAACAATTGGAATAAACACACCATTCTTCTTATTATAAAATTATGAAACTTTAGAATTATTTGAGTGATAGTTTGAATGAAGAATAATGAAATATTATTTCTGATCATGGTTCTCTTGAGATATGAATATAATAATGCAAGATATTGCCTGTCTTTCATGAGCTTGCCTTTTAAAAAGAGAAGACAGCACACAAAAACAGAATTTCCTTTCTCTTCATCTCCATATCCTACTCTCTCCCTTTCTTCCCTCCATGATCCTACCTATATAGGAATGATGACAAAGGGAAGTCAGAGATAATTAGTATTGAAAGCAAAAAGCCATTGATTTTTTTTTTTTTTGCTGAGGCAATTGGGGTTAAGTGACTGATTCAGGGTTCAGGGTTACACAGCTAGGGAATGTTAAGTGTCAGGTCAGATTTGAACTCAGGTGCTCCTTACTTCAGAGCTAGTGCTCTATCCACTGTACCACCTAGCTGCCCCTGTTTTTTTTTTCTTTTGAGGAATGATAAATAATTTAAATATTGTTCTTAAAGATGAAAATGAAGTTAAATCACATTATCATGATATCACAATGCCTAAAAAATAATTTTGTTGACTAAGAGCCAGGCAAGATAAGTGAATACCCACCAATCAGAATGCAGGGTCCAAGACTTTGGCTGGAGGTAAGGATTGAAGAACAAGAAATATAGAATGCAAATGCTTGGAAGTGGTATGTTGAACTTGAATTCAGATGAGATAATATATTCAGATGGTCATCATTATTTGGAATATACCCTCTTTTCCTTCTTGATGCTCCTTTTGGCACTTAGTCTTTCGTGTATTTCCTCCTATGTGTCAAAAGTTCTCACTCTCCTTTGCTTGATTTTTTTTTTAATCTAGGTATTTATATAAATTGTAGATCTTTCCTATGTTCTGCCATGGGCCCTCTTCTCTTTTCTTTTACCTCTATATTATTTCATTTGGTGACCTCATAAGTTCCCATGGACTTAATGATCATTTTTATTCTGATACATCTTATTCAGCCCTAACCTCTTTCCTGACCCCAAGTCTTACGTCTTCAGCTCCTTGCTAGATATTTTGAAGTAGATGTTCCATAAGAAGTTTGGACTCTACATTTCCAAATGTGAACTCATTTTCTCCACTCACTTCCCAAATACTTCCTTCTTCATAATTTTCTTATTACTGGACCACCAAACTCTCAGCCACCCAAACTTTCAAACTTTGTGTCATTCTTGATTCTTGTCTTTTACTCCTGATATTCAATTATTTGCAAGTCCTATTGATCATGCATTTGTAATATCTTTTTACATGACCCCCTCTCATCTAACACTGCCATGATCCTGGTGCAACCCCTCATCATTTCATGCCTGAAATTTTTGCAATAGCTTTATGGTTGCCATCTCTTCCACAAAATTTTACCTGTCCTGGTTAATTTTCTATTCAGCTGTCATACTGATATTTGACCAAGCCATTCCCCTATTCAGTTATCTTCAGCAATTTCCTATTATCTCCATGATCAATTATAAAAGCCTGTTTTGTGTTCCAAGCTTTAATAACCTATCCCTGTATTACTTTTAAGTTCATTTTTCATCTTGCCACAATGTACTCTGAAATCTAATGATAATGACTTCCTTGTTTTTGTTCATACAAAACATTCCATCTCCTCACTCAGGATATTTCCCCTCATTAGCCCCTCTGCCTTAAATTCTCTTTCTCTTCAATTCTATATACTATCTTTCCTGATTTCCTTCAATACCAATTCTATAAGAATCCTCTTCCAACCCTACTCAATTCTAGTGCCTATTGCTTATTTCTTATTTGTCTATATTTTGTTTGTGTGGTCTTCATGCTGTCTCCCCCATTAGATCTATCAGAGAAGGAACTTTTTTGTTTTAGTTTCATTTCGACCTTTTTTTTTAGTCCCACAGTTTAATGTAGTACCTAGCATATCATAATAAATGCTCATAGATTGATTGATTGTCACAAGGATCTCTTAATATGTATGGGAGTAAAATGAAGATGCTCCCTTATACTACTATCATTTGAGAAAATACTAGAAATTTTAGCCATCATAAAAAGGAAAGTAATTAAAGTCACAAATGGCATCAAAGAGATGACATTATCCTTATTTTCAAGTCACATCATGGTATACTTTAAAAATTCCAGAGAAACTAACTGAGCACCTTCACATCAAGAATATCTTTGCATCTCCAGTGCATAGCATAGTGGTTGGCACAAAGTCAAATCTTAATCAGTCTTTTTTCCAAAAAATTCATTCATTTATTAGCCACTTATTACATTCTCCTCTCTTTATTATACTTTATGGCCCAGGAAAACAAACCTATTCCTTGTTCTTACAGATAACATTTCGTTTCCTATCTTTATTTTCTATTCTCCTCTATCACATACCAAAAGTTTCCTGTGAGTATTTTGGTACACATGAGACCTTTTTTTCTGTATTTTACCTCTTGTGTATATGCCTAGCTGAGAGATTTCTGTGTAAAAGATATGAGCAGTTTGTCCCATATTTAATCATCATTTTATTAATTTATTTTATTTATTTTTATTTTTTGCTTTTTGCTGAGGCAATTGGGGTTAAGTGACTTGCCCAGGGTCACACAGCTAGGGAATGCTAAGTGTCTGAGACCAGATTTGAACTCAGGTCCTCCTGACTTCAGGGCTGGTGCTCTATCCACTGTGCCACCTAGCTGTCCTCATGCCACCTAGCTGCCCCCACAAATCATTTTCTGGAATGGTTGAATCAAGTTACAATTCCACTAACTATACATTGGTGTGCTTGTTTTTCCATAACTGTGCCACCAATTATGATTTTCATCTTTTTTTTTTGAATTTTGCAGTTTGCTAAGGGTAGAGTCAAATTATAGTTATCTTAATTTAGAGTTTCCTTATTAGACATATGGAAGATTTTTTATCTGATTTTTAGTTGTGATTCTTTTAAGAACTATTTAATTATAACCATTGAGATCTTCTCTACG
This sequence comes from Myrmecobius fasciatus, assembly GCA_023553655.1. Taxonomy (NCBI): domain Eukaryota; kingdom Metazoa; phylum Chordata; class Mammalia; order Dasyuromorphia; family Myrmecobiidae; genus Myrmecobius; species Myrmecobius fasciatus. The sequence continues at coordinate 211,353 of JAJPUD010000546.1, forward strand.
GGGTGAATGACTGTTGGTCTTATATATTTGTATTAATTGTCAAGAAGGTTGAATATCAGTAACTTGTCCAAAACTTTTAATATAAACTTTCTCCCCACCTTTGATCACTTTCCTTCTTATCTTAGCTATATTGATTTTTTTTCATAGAAATGCATTTTATTTTTGTGGAACTGAAATTATCTATTTGATTATTTCTTTGCTTTATGGATCTAAACATCCTCTTCTATCTTCAGTTTCCTGAAGTTATCAGATTCTTGCTAAATCTTCTTCCTAACACATCAAACATTCCTTCTTTCTTTGATCAATCCATTTGATAAAACATCAATTTCCTTCACCATTCTGGTCAAAGTCCTCTTGATAGTCCCTAGTTTATTATTTCTTTCTGAATTAAAGCATACGAAACTGAACACAGTCCTTGGAGTATAGCCTGAAGACAGCAGAGTATTTTTTGATTTCATCAAATGATAATTGATTATATCAAACAGATTATATATATATATGCATATATGTGTATGTATGTACACATATATACACACATATTTACATACACATTTTGAGTTTTTTAAAAATAGCTAATCTTGAATCTAAACCTTCTACCCATAAGAAATACTGGAAATCAAATTTACTATTTACTCTAAAAGAGCAACTTTATCTCTTCACTACAGTAATACTAAAATGGGAACTGTCTTTCAGAGAATGTCAGATAGGAATTAATATTAGGCAATAAAGAATGAAGTTTTGCATGAGAACACACATTAATCTGACAGCTTTATGTCTAAAATACATAACAATATAATATTGTTATATTGGGAAACAAAATGAATTTGTGAACAGCAACTTCTCAGGAAAATTATCCAGGGTATTTTTTATGATAATATTACATTTTCTATTTGAATCTGTAAGACATTGTTTCGTGTATGTGTGTGTACATGCATACATATGTACATGCAAAATGAAAATATGTAATTCTGATCTTTGCCATATAATATAGTTCTAATTATTCACACAATACATTGACAGAAAGAATTTCTATAAAATGACTTCCATATGCTCCCATCTAGTAGGGCTATTTCATACCTATGGAGTGGGAAGACTTACAATTCTTGATATAAAAAGTCCCCTTACTAATATGGGTGTGGATTCATCTTTTATATACATGAAATTAAAATTAGGTTGCATCTCAGAAATAAGCATCGTATACTCCCAAATTGTAGGCATGTTTGTATATATACATATGGGGGGCATTTATTTATGGATATATATTTTATATACACATATACACATGTATGCATCTATACAGAGGCAATACATATACACATAGATGTATATTTCTAAACACAGGCATACAAAATAATTGTGTATATACCTATATGTATATTATATAGGCATATAAAATAATATATATATAAGCATACATATATATGTATAACTATATGCTATCTATGTATATATAGTTATGGATGCATATACTTATAGTTCTATATATCTATGTGTATATAATTTCACATATGTTGACACATATATGCGTATATAGCCATGTACAGAAAATATTTAGATTTAATTCAACAAGCATTTGTTATTCATGTACTATATGCCAAGCCCTGTAAGATCAACTAATTTTTTTTTCCTGAGGCAATCAGGGTTAAATAAGTTGCCCAGGGTCACACAACTAGGAAGTGGTAAGTGTCTGAGGCCAGATATGAATTCAGGTCTTCCTGACTTCAGGGATGATGCTCTATCCATGCACCAACTAACTTCTCCAAGATCAGTATTGAAAGGTAAATGTGATTGACTCTTTAGCATTCTTGTTCTAAAATCAATTTCTCTTCATTTGAATAATTGCATATTAATTATTTCAAAAATATTTATAATATTATTTATTTTGTTCTATATAGATGGGTTCATCTTCATGGAGATTCCCTTTATTATTATTAGAAACTCATGAATAATTAATTACTCATTGGTTTGTTTCTGGCATGATTTTTCATGGTCATTAGAGTGTATAAATGGCAGCTCTTGAATCCCGATCTTCCTCAATCTAAGTCTAAATCTGTCTTTTATACCATACTGTCTCTCATTCTAGAAATAGACCCTTGTTCTTAATAGCCACAGTTGAGCTTACTATTTTCCATTTTCTTATGTTATTTTAGAAAAAGAAAGCTACATGTGAAATGTATCTTTCTTTAAGACAAAGAATATCAGACACACTATCTGGAGAGACTTCCTCTGAAATGTCTGGATAATTCAGCACTATTTTTGCTAGAATACCATAGCTTAATTGTGCTATCTCTGACACAGAGAGACAATATAATATCAGCATGACTTAGCGGATAAAGAGTCATACTTGGCATTAGGAAGATGGGATCAAGCCCTACCTCTGGGATATACTGCTTATGACACCTTGGACAAGTTACTTAGCCTCTCAGTGCTGAAATAGACATGTAAATTGCAGAAAAGGGCATTAACCTGTGTTGTAGAAGGGAATTTTTTACATGGAAATTCCTTCTATGAATGAAATTAGAAGTCTAGGTTCTCTCCTCTTTACAATGAGTATATTATTCATATGTCCAGTGTGAAACATATATTCTGCAAGTAGAAGATAATGTTTTATCTTCTTTTTTTTGCTTATATTTTTTTAAAGTTTTTTATTTGCATAACATATGTATGGGTAGTTCTTCAACATTGACCTTTACAAAGCTTTCCATTACAAATCCCCCCCCCCAACCCTCCCTTCCCCTAGATGGCAGGAAGTCCACTACATGTTAATTATATTAAAATACTTGGCAAGTCGAATATATGTATACATATTTCCATACTTATCTTGCTGCGCAAGAACAATCATATCTACATGAACAAAAAATATCTGAGAAAAGAAACCCAATGCAAGCAAACATCAATAGAGAGCATGAAAACATTATGTTGTGGTTCACATTTCATATCCCTCTCTGGATGTATATGGACTTCTTTACTGAACAATTGGAACTGGTTTGAAACATCTCATTGTTGAAGGGAGCCATGACCATCAGAATTGACCTTCATATAGTATTGTTGTTGCTGAGTATAAAGATCTCCTGGTTCTGCTCGTTTCACGCAGCATCAGTTCATGCAAGTCTCTCCAGGCCTCTCTGAAATTGTCCTGCTTGTCATTTCTTACAGAACAATAATATTCCATAACATTCATATACCATAATTTGTTCAGCCATTCTCCAATTGATGGGCATCCATTCAGTTTCCAGTTTCTTGCCACTACAAAAAGGGCTGCCACAAACATTCTTGCACATGTGGGGCCCTTTCCTTCCTTTATGATTTCTTTGGGATATAAGCCCAATAGAAACACTGCTGTGTCAAAGGGTATGCACAGTTTGATAACTTTTTGAGCATAGCTCCAAGTTGCTCTCCAGAATGGTTGGATCCGTTCACAGTTCCACCAACAAGGTATCAGTGTCCCAATTTTCCCACATCCCTTCCAACATTCGTCATTATCTTTTCCTGTCATTTTAGCCAATCTGACAGGTGTGTAGTGGTACCTCAGAGTTGTCTTAATTTGCATTTCTCTGATCAATAGTGATTTGGAGCACCTTTTCATATGACTAAAAATGGTTTTAATTTCATCAGCTGAAAATTGTCTGTTCATATCCCTTGACCATTTATCTATTGGAGAATGGCTTGAATTCTTATAAATATGAGACAATTCTCTATGATATTGTTTTAGCTTCAATTGTAATAGAATAAATTTTGTTGAGTGGGCATAGGGACTGAATCCTTCATACAAAGATGCAGGTAGAGAAAACTAAGTTCTTAGTCATAGGGTATTAGAGATCATGTAGAACAGTTGAAATTAAATTTAAACTGAGAGGACAAGACTTCAAATCTTGACTTTGTCATTATATTTCCTACACATGAGATAGTGGGTAAAACATTTAACTTTTGTGACAGTCCTTAGTGTACAAACAGGAAGTTAGGCCAGATCAGGGCTTCTTAAACTTTTCCTACTTACAGCACCTTTTTGCTTGAGAGATTTTATGAGGTATACAAGTATACAAAAATGTATGGAAATTAAATATTATTACAAGCTCCACAATAGATTATGAGACTCCATATGGGATTATGACTTACAGGTTAAGAAACTGGAGGCTAGATGAACATGCATGTTAATAGGTCATCTTGTCTGCCCCCTTATTTTAGGTAAGGGGATATTCTATTTTAAATAGATCCATGGTCATAGAGTAAATCATGGGAGAACTAAAACTACAGTTGAAATAATCTGCCTTGCCAATGATACACCTTTCAATTAAAGAAATCTATTACATAAAGAAAATGTACATATAAATACAGGTAGTCATGGTAAAGTAATAATCTAGAAGACCTTGTGATGTATGGGGAAGGGTTCTGTATTTAGAGTTAAAGGAGTTGACTTCAATTCTCATCTACAACATTATCTATATAATGGTAGGCAAGGAATTAAATCTCTCAATTTTCTTATTGAGTGATACAAACAAAATAGTAGAAATGAGTTAATATTCATTAAGTACTTAGCATAACATATAGCACATAGTAGGCTATATAAATGATAGCTAGTACTTTTAATTTTTATCATCATCATCACTATTTATTTGTTGGTTGGTTGGTTTATAATGTGAGAAGGTGATTAGACAGCTTCTGAGGTATCTTCTATTCCTGAAGCTAAAATCTTTTATTAGCACAATTTATTATGTATAAATTTTCTTAGAGGCCCTGACCAGTTTTCTTAACATCTCAATGCCCCAAATATCTGGTCCTTCTCACTTTCCCTATGAAAATTGGTTCTTAAAAGGCATATATTTTTTCCCTGAGGCAATTGAGGTTAAGTGGCTTGCCCAGGGTCACACAGCTAGGGAATGTTAAGTGTCTGAGACCAGATTTGAACTCAGGTCTTCCTGACTTCAGGGCTGGTGCTCTATCCACTGCACCACCTAGGTGCCCTTAAAAGACATATTTAGACATATCTAGAAATATCTAAATTCTAAGAATCAACCTAATTAATGCTTTTAAAATACATAAAATCATTTCATATTTCCCACAAAATGGAATGATATAAGCTCCAGGGCTCCTAAAAGTCATCTTTGACCCCATAGAAAGATAAACTCATAAACCAACTTAATATGAGGCTTGAAAGAAACTCCTGAAGAGTAAAGAGATCTTACATTTACTCAAGTGTCCCTTGTGATTCTCTTCAGATGGGAAGATTTGACACCATTTTCTTCAAAATAAAAAACAAATCTTCTTATACTTGTTCTAGTTTCACAGTTGTTTCCATAAATTCATATTCATCAGGATCAAATCAGCACACCTGCAAAATTTAATTATCAAGTTGAGTTCTCTATGTCAGAGGTACTGTTGAATACATATGACTTTGAATAAATCTGCTTTAGAAAAATCAGATGAATGCTTGAACTTATGTAGCTTTAGACTCTGGTGCAAAATATTTGCTTGGAGATCTGCTTCCAGGCTTATTGTTGATAATAAATAGGTTTAGTATGCAGTTCTACTGAAAAAATACAATTCACACAGCTCTATTTTTGTTGTTGTTTATATGTCTGTTTTAGTTAAAGGACTTTTCCTAGAGCTAAAACAATGACAGGCTAATCAAGATTTGTACCACAGCAATGAAATTTAGAGATGGTTAATAGTTATTTGTAGTTCTTTAATAATATGGAACCAAAGAAAAAATATAGTTGGAATGAAAATACATCCTCACTAGCCTGAATGTTTAGATAAAATGTAACTCATAATAACATTTGGAAATTAATAATCTCCTGAATGAATAGATATAGAATGCCTTAATATACCTTCCAAGAACAATTATTTTACTGTCTATCTTAATGAATATTTTATACCTTCTGAATTTTTTTTCTGATTTGGGCAGTTTAACCTATAGTATTGTATTCACCCATTATTGGTAAAATTATATTTAGATATAGCTCATTTCAAGAGTCTTTGTAATATTTGAATATCCTAGATAATTTATCTGCTAGTTTTATTTTGCCACCTAATAAAAGGGAAGAGAACATTTTTTTCCCAACAATTTTCCTTAATGGCTTTTATAAAGTATCATTAAAAATCCAGAGCCCTTTTTCAGGTATCAAAAGACCAATTACTGCCAATTCTCATCCTTATGACACTAAAATCTGAGAAGTGTTATCTGCCAATAAATGATTTCTGCAATGCACTTTGACATTTTCTCTCAAACATTTTAAGCATTGTTAGGAATGTTGCATACCAAACTGGTAATGCTTTGTTTTGCAAGGTTTGTTGTTCTCAAATGTTGTCTATTATGAAAAAGGTTAATGATCACGAAAACATGTTGAAATGGTGTGATATTCTGCAGTAGCTCATCTCTCTCTCCTTCTACTAAGGGCTTTCAACACAAAATAAACAAGAACTTGCTAGTTTTTTTCCACCATTTAATGATAAGTAACTATTGTGTTCTATAAAGTATCAGTGTATGTAATACAGAAAACTTCCTTTGGAGTACTTTTGATCCATGATATTAGCTGTTAGAATCAGCAAAGTTGTTTCTGATCATTTTATGGTAGTCAGGGAGTATGTCTTATTCACCATTATGTGTTCTACAACATATTTTGAATAAAGCATGTACAAATACTCTGCAGATCGGAAATTTCATCAATGGAAATACCTCTATTCCTTTGTGTGGTGTCCCCTCAATCTGGAAAACTCACATAAAATTGTTCAGGCCTCTCTTTGTACCAAGAAAAAAAAAGACTAAATTTTTATGTTACTAAAAGATAAAATATCTATCATACTATATATATATATGTATATATATATATATATATATATATATAAATTATGCATTTCTGAGTTTCTCAACTTTTTCTCTGGTATCCTTGATTTTTGGATGTCTTCTGCTGCTCCCAAAAACTTTCAAAAAAATCTTCATTTAATTTCTTATGTTGACCTGTGATATACTGAAACTAGGATGAGGAAGGGTAAAATCATAGATTTGCAGTTAATGTACAATCATTTAAAAAATTATAACACATTATGAAAATGTTTATTTTATTCCATAATTCTTTATGCTTACCCAATATGAGCAAATTTGGCATATATTTTTCTCTGTGTGTGTGTGTATGTGTGTGTGTGTGTATAACTTTGACAATATGAACTGAATGAAAGATGAATGAGTATTTCTAGAAAAGATAAAAAAAAATTTAAGAACCAAATAAGAGAGATGAAGGAAAAATTGATAAGAGACATGAAAGTAATGAAGGAAAATATGAAAAGAGAATTAACATCTTTGTGAAAAATACACAACAAATACTGAAAAATATAATTCTTTAAAAATAGAATGAACCAAATGATAAAAGAGGAATAAAAATATATTGAAGAGAATTCCTTAAAAAGCAGAAGTAGTGAAATGGGAGGAAATGCATAAAAGCTCACTGAAGAAAATAATTCCTTAAAGATTGTAATTGATCAGGTTCAAGTCCATGAGACATCAAGAAACAATAAACCAAAGTCAAAAGAATGAATAAAAGGGAAATTACAAGAAAGGAAAAAAAAAAAAAAAGCAAAAATAGCATACTTCAGTCTGCATTCAGATTCCAGAGTTCTTTGTCTGGATGTGGATAGCATTTTTCATCATGAGTCTTTTGGAATTTTCTTAGATCATTATATTCCTGAGAAGAGCAAAATCTATCAAAGTTGATCATAGCACAATGCTGTTGTTGCTGTATACAATGTTCTCCTGATTCTCTTTACTTCATTCAGCATCCATTAATGTAAATCTTTACAGATTTTTCTAAAATCTATTTGCTCATCTTTTCTTTTAGAGCAATAGTATTCCATCACATTAATATGCCATAATTTATTTGACTGTCTTCCAATTGATGGCCATCCCCTCAATTTCCAATTCTTTGCTACTACCAAGAAAGCTGCTATAAACTTTTTTTTTGTACATGTAAGTTCTTTTCCCCTTTTATGATCTGTTTGGGATACAGATCTAGTATTGATATTGCTGGATCCAAGGTTATGTACAGTTTTATAGACCTTTGAGCATAGTTCCAAATTGCTCCTCAAAATAATTGGAACAATTCACAACTCCACCAACAATACATTAGGGTTCCAATTTTCCACATTCTCTAACATTTATCATATTCTTTTCTGTCAGAGTAGCCAATTTGATAAGTACCTTAGAGTTGTTTTAATTTTCATTTCTCTAATCAATAGTGATTTCAAACATTTTTTTATAAAATTGGTGGAATTGTGAACTGATTCAATCATTTTGGAGAGATCTGGAATTATACTCAAAGAATTATTAAATATCCTACTGCCAGTGATCCAACAATACCATTATTTGGTCTACTTTCTTTTTTTAAAATTTTTTTTATTAAAGCTTTTTATTTGTATAACATATGCATGGGTAGTTCCTCAACATTGATCCTTACAAAGCTTTCTGTTACAAATTTTCCCCTAGTCCGCTTTCCTCCCCTGGATGGCAAGAAGTCCACTACAGGTTAATTATATTAAAATACTTGACAAGTCGAATATAAGTATACATATTTTCATACTTATCTTGCGGTGCAAGAACAATCATATCTACTTGAACAAAAAATATCTGAGAAAGGAAACCCAATGCAAGCAAACTTCAATAGAGAGCATGGAAATGATATGTTGTAGTCCACATTTCATATCCCTGTCCTTGGGTGTATATGGTTTTCTTCACTGAACGATTGGAACTGGTTTGAGACATTTCATTGTTGAAGAGAGCCATGTCCATCAGAATTGATCATCATATAATATTGTTGTTACTGTTTATATTGATCTCCTGGTTCTGCTTGTTTCACTCAGTTCATGCAAGTCTCTCCAGACTTCTCTGAAATCATCCTGCTGGTAGTTTCTTACAGAACAATAATACTCCATAATATTCATATGGCATAATTTATTCAGCCATTCTCCAATTGATGGGCATCCATTCAGTTTTCAGTTTCTAGCCACTACAAAAAGGGCTGCCACAAACATTTTTGAACATGTGGGGCCCTTTCCTTCCTTTAAGACCTCTTTGGGATATAAGCCCAATAGAAACACTGCTGGGTCAAAGGGTATGCACAGTTTGATAACTTTTTGAGCATAGCTTATTTGGTCTACTTTCAAGGATGATTACAAAAAAAGGAAAAGAACATATATGTTCTAAAATGCTTACAGTATCTCTCTTTTATGTGGCAAAGAGCTGGAAATTGTGGGGATGTCCATCAATTAGAGAATGGCTGAACAAGTTGTGGTACATGATTGTGATAGAATACTACTGTGCTATAAAAATGATAAACATTAATTTTAGAAAAAAAATGAAAAGACTTTTAGGAAGTAGTGAAAAGCAAAATTAGCAGAACTCAGAGAATATTGTATACAGTAACAGCAATATTGTTTTAAAAATGACTTTGAGAGGCAGCGAGGTGGTGCAATGGATAGAGCACCAGACCTGAAGTCAGATGGAACTGAGTTCAAATGTGGCCTCAGACACTTAACAATTCCTAGTGTGTGACCCTGGACAAGTCACTTAACCCCAATCACCTCAGCAAAAAAAAAAAAAAAAAGAATGACTTTGAAATAATCAATTATTTTAATTATATATATATATCCAAATTAATTACAAAGGTCATATGAAGATAGATCCTATCTGCATCAAAAGAAGGAATTGTAAACAGAAATATGTACAGAATACTTTTACATATACACACACCCCCTATATATCTAATGCTAGCCATCTCTAGGATGGGGAAGGAGAAAGAAAGAAAAATAGGAAATTTACATGATAATTTTGTGGGATATTTGAAAGGAATGGCAAGTTATGCATAATAGATGTGCAATTTATGTGCAATCTTTTTAAGAATTGTACCACATTATGGAAATGTCTATTTTATTCCATAAATTAAAAGTAAAAAAGAAAACAAGGGTATAAATACATAATACATATAACTACATATATGTAATACATATATGTATGATATATATATATACAGCATAAATATAAATAAAAGCAAAATAGTATATTATTTAAGAAAAAGAATTGAAAATATCTAAGATGTGGAGATAAGGGAAGTGTACATTCCAGAAATGGCGACATTGAATGTCAGGTATGAGAAAAAGAAAAAGGCTGATTTGGCTGTATCATAAAGAGAATGTGAAATTAGACTAATAAATTAGAACCATGTTTGAAGAGATTTTAAGACCAAAAAGATTAGTTTATGTCTTATTCTAGAGTAAAAGAAAGCTACTAGAGTACCTTGAGAGAAGAGTGACATGATCAGATCTGAATTTTAGGAAAATCACTTTGATACCTTAGCAGAGATTGGATTAAAGTAGTAGAGACATATAAAGACCAGATAGAATGCTATTGGTATTGACTTTAGTGTTTGTTCTAATAAATCATTAATCAGAATGAAAACAAATAACTGATTTAGAAATAATTATCACATATAAAAATTCCCTTTAAAATAAAATTATTTTCATTTTTGTAATATTATTTGGAATTTACCATATCAAGTATGATACAAGTCTTTGGAATTTTATATTCATGATTTACAGAAAAGAAACTTCTGTTTAATCTGTAAGCCTTTGATCTCTGTTATTTCTTAATTCGGAATTACATTTTTCAATGTATTTTTCACCATCATGTCCTATATCAACTTTTGATTAATAATGTAATGATTATTAATAATAATAGCTAGCAATTATATATTACATACTGTCCATCTGGCTCTAATGCTAATGCTTTACAAATATTATTTCCTACAAGGTAAATTGCATTATTAACTCCAATATACAGTTGAGAAAAATTATTCAAATGACTTACTCAAAATCGCATGATTAATAATTGTCCATGGCCAAATTTGAACTCAAGACCTCTTGACACCTGGCTGACACTGAGTATTGAAGTATTTGTTGCTTTAATTTAGACAATCGAATCAAGTTCTCCACAGAATGTCCCTACTTCCTTACCCTTTGGAACAGATGTTGGCATAAGTTGCTATCATTTTAAGGTTTTATTAGGAATAATCACTGGGTGCATTGCAATATGTTATGACCAAAAAGCCTATTTATGTATCAGGCTACCTATGGATATGTGACAAAAAAAACTCTGCTAAATCCTTTGCTCATTTTACAAAGAATACCCTGTTGACTATCCATCCATTTAGTTATAACTTCTTTTACCTGTTGGTTTCCTTCATAGGGATAATGTAAAAATTGATAATATTAAGTTCTACCATTAACATAACCATTCATCAGATTTTGGATAATTAAATGTCATTCAGATTGGTAGAATCTAAGTTAATCATTATAAATGATTGCAATGTTGTGATTTCTTTCACTTTCTGCTCTTTCTTCCTACCACTCTGCTACCCTGACAGCATCAATGGAATAGGTCTGCACAATATTAGGAGTTATTTTATGTTTTTCTTTGTTTCATGAGTTGCCATGTCCAAAATTCATTATTAAGTGTCCAGTCTAGTGATGATGAGACACTTAATACTTAATTAAGTTTTCCCTAGAAAACCAGAGAGTATCTTTCCTAGACCACATTTGAAATCTTTCTAGCATGGTAAAAGTTCTTCTGTGGTGCCATATACTTGGGGATCCCGTATGGTCCTCCATACCACTATGAGACATTAGAGACATTATGCAAGAAAGTGAGGAAAATGGCTGTTCCTCACCATACAAGCTGTTTCTCTATCCATTGACTTCTTAGAAAGTGCTTAATTAATGATTTATCTACCCATCTCTCATCTACCTACCCACTTACCTATTTGTGTAACTATTTATTTACCTACTTATCTATCACCTATCTACCTACCTGTCTCTTTATCTCTCTCTCTATATATATAGATAGATATATGTATATCTATATGTAGCATGAATCCTTTCATATTTTTTATGTATGAATAATTTTGTATGGTACAGAATTATATGATAATTCATCAGTTTTGAAAATCTGGAGTTTTGCAAATAAAAGCATCTTTTCTATTTTAAGTTAGGTGTTAATTTTTCTACAGTTGAGTAGATTTAACAGCTACATAATGGGAGATGACAGGATGGGGCAGATATAGTTAGATATCAGTTGATAGGAAACATTTCTGAGGGTTTTAGTGGAGCATGAATGCATATCAATGGATCACCAGTGTGATATAGCTATAGAAACCAGTATTATCATAGCCTACATCAACTGAGTAATAATATCTAAATGAAGGACATTAAAATCCATTATATTCTACCCTAGTGAGCTCAAATCCATAATATTCTGTTCAGTCCTGACTGTCATGCTTAAAGACAATTATACAAAAGTTGTAAATCTGTCCCAAAAAAGTCACCAAGTTGGTGAATAGATTCCATGACATTCAAAAATTAGTTGAAAGAGCTGGATATTTAACTTAAGGGGAAAGTAAGTGTGGAAATGGCTTTATAATTTTATCAAATATTTGAAAACTTGTAATATGAAATATAGATCAAATTTCTTTACTCCTATCCATCATTCAGATAAGAATATAATCTGCAATAAGAAAAGTAATTTTGAGTCAATTTCATAAAAAAAGACACAACACTTGGAGGTCCAAAAGTTGAATGTATTATTATGATTATATAGGGTATTCTCCATATTATGGGTCTTCCAACAGAGAATGGATGGTGCTATGTTGTAGTTGTAAAGGGGATTTCTGTCTAGTTATAAACTGATTAGATAGCTTGTAAGTTTCTTTCCAACTTTATGTGCCTACAATATTTGCCTACAATCTTCAATTGAATGATCAACAAATATTTATTAAACATGTATTCATTGGAAATGAAAAAAGATAACAATGAAATGATACTTATTTTTAGGAAGCTTTCATTTGGGGGAAGAAACAATACATGTGTACATAAGTCAATTCAAGATGCATGCAAAGTAATTATAAATTCTTTCTACATATTTATCTGTCAATAAGTGAATAATCATAGTTCCACAAAGCAATTTTATCACAGGATTTCAAAAAGTCTATAATCAGTTCCTGAAAATTTAGCTAGCTTAGCCCTATACATGTCTCAAAATGTCAAAAACTGTAACTTGGAAAAATATTTTTGTATATCTATCTATTGAAAGAAGCTTCTACAATCCTTCTCTCCTCATTGGTGAGTATTCCTAGGACCACCATTTTGAAAAGTACCCTAACAATGCTTTAGTTCACACTCACCTTAACATTTTTCAAGTACTACCTCCTTGTCTCTTTCCACATTACACCCCAGGAGTTAATCTTATTCCCTCCACCCATTCCCAGGTCCCCTATAAGTATAGTCTTGTCCCCATTATAATGGAAGTTGCTTGAAGGTGGGGACCATCTTGTTTGACAATATTTGTATTCCCCATTGCTTAATACAACATCTTGCTTATAGTAGGTACTTAATAATTGCTTGATATATATACATATATATATATATATATTAGAAAAATTAAGATAAGCTATTTAGTATTAAACTTAGATTTTTCCAGAATTAATGATTATGCATTGTTCACCACTACAGAATAGTTATATTTCTAGAATGGACCTTATAAGTCATCTGAGTTGAACTCTTCATTTTACTTTTGGAATAAGTAGGATCACAGAGAGTCTGTGAGTTGCCTAATACCACACAATGGTCAGAGGCAGAATTAGAACAGAAGTCTCATGATACTCATTTCTTTTGTCTACACTATTCCTATGCAAAGAACATTAAGTTTAGGATCCAAGATAATTGAGAGTTTTCTTTCAGGACGTTTATTTTTCATTATCTTTTTTGAATTTCTCAAATATTTGTGACTAATGGCAGAATCACTAAAGATAAAATGTTAGAGTATATTTTCTGAATTGAAAACAAAGCATGAATGGCATGTTGTTATTCTATCAATTTAATGCATTTCAAATCATCTACTACATGCTCTTGAGAAGCAAACTAATTAGTTAATAAAAACTGATCAAACAGACGAAATAATAGCTTCACATAGTAGATAGATATTTGTCTTTGGCACCTTGGAGATGGCTAAAGTTTTGTCTCTAATTCATACTGATTGTGTGGCCATAATCAAGTCTCTTATCCCCAGAGTATTCTAAGCAATTTAAGATTCTAGTCTGCAGAGAAGATGCCAACCTTCATTCAAAGAGAGAAGGAGAAAGTTCCCTCACTAGGGAAATGTCTATAATGATGAATTCATAGTTTCAGTATCTATCCTTATGTTTCAAGCACTTTGAGCAATAAACTGATCAATTAATTAATCAATAGTAATTAATCAAGTGCCTATGATATGTCACACTCTATACTGAGTAAAGAGAAATAAAAGAAATAGCCCCTGATCTCAGGGAACTTTGTCCACCAAATATCCCTTTCTATAAATGGAAGCATATGATAGCTACCTAAAAGGAAAAAAGAAAAGGAAAAACCGGGGGCATCAAATTCATGAGTAAGTAGAAGGTTTTTCTTCTTCATTCCTTTGATTGCTTGATTTCAGATCAAACCACAAAGAAGTCAGATATTAGCACTTGATTGACTTGATGAGCAAGGAAAAAAAAAAACTAAAATTCCAAGTGAAAAATTTCCACCTCTTGCTTTTGGGTTTTTTACCAAGAATATTAAAGAAAGAGTAATCACGACAGCGAAGGAGTTGCCTACATAATTTATGAACCTCTTTTTTGTACAAATGTCCTGAAAACTTGAAGTAAAATTGTACAATTACTATGTATGTTTTCAAGTCTAAATTTTTTGGGGAAGAAAGAGACATGTTTAACATTAAAAGATGAGGAGTGACCCTTATTAAATTCTCATGGCAGGCACTTATCACTTCCTTTATCTGTAATAATTTGAATTCTATATTAAATGCTGCAGATTTTTAATTAAGCTAAAGTAGTTTAATGTATCCAAGTAGAATTTAATGGAATAATCAACACGAACTCTATATCATGGATCCTGAGAGCCAATGATGCCCACCAGCATTAAAATTAGAAATGGAACTTCAGAGTGAAGTTTTGCATTTATTCAAGATTAGCTTAGACTATTTCATCACCAGGCTAAGAATGAAACTTTGGTCTCTGAATAGGCCCTATTGATGGCTTCCTTTGAAGATCAAAACTCTAGAGCGGGGGAGGAACCACCCAATCTAATTCCATCTTGTTAACAGGTAAAGAAATTGAAATGCATGGGGAAGGGAAACAACTCACCTGAGATCTTACAGAAAATCAGTCAGAGAGCTGGAAATCTGATCCAAATTCTATGATTCAAAATTTAGCAATGTTTTCAATACATCCTAGATGCATTATTGTTTAAGGGCCTGCAGTAATTCTGTCATTGAATTAGGATAATGTAAAGTTTGACCCACACATCCCTGTCCTAAACTACTATACCTGTGCTTGGACTTGCTGCTGCATGGTGAACAACAGTGGCTTTTTCTGGCAATAGTGAACAAGCAGGTTTGTTTTGGAATGGGGGGAGCAGAAACCAAGAAAAGGACTATTACCCATGTTTCATGTATTGTTAGTTATATTCTTATACATTGTGGATTTACACATTGATATATAAGCTGTTAAAAATTCAAAAAAATTATATTTAATACCTTGTGTCTGTCTCTACACTCACATACACACATTTATACTTCATATTTACCTTGGACTGCAACAAATGATCATAACTTTGAAACCTTGTAACTACTTCAGAGGATGCATTATTTGCAATAATATGGACCCTACATATAGTTGTCTAAATATATGCATATTTATAAATATCTGTCTATAAATATAGAAGAAACATATTTATGTATGTAAACACACATATACATAAATACACATGTATAGACACATTACATATGCATGTGTATATACATATATACATACCCAGAAACATGCACAACTTGGTGGCACAGTGAATGGAGTACTTGTCCTTGAATCAAGAAATCATGAGTTCAAATCTAGTTTTGGACATTTACTAGCTGTGAGATCCTGGACAAATCACTTAATTTCTGTTTACCTAGGTTTCTTCAGCTATAAAATGGAGATAATAATAGAACCTACCTCCCAGACTGTGAGGGACATGTTATATAATATTTATAAAGCATTTAGCATAGTGCCTGAATCATAGTGGCTGCTATATAAATCCTACCATTATGTATATATATATATATAGAGAGAGAGAGAGAGAGAGAGAGACTAACACTATTTACACATATAGATTTATATCTATATTTATACATGTAGATGACTTTTTACATATATATTCATATGCATCTAATTAATAATACAAAAGGTTATCAGCCATATACATATAAATGTGTTATTAATCACACACATATGACACACATGCATATGTATGTGTGTTTGAATAATAATAGAACATATTTACATCACTATATGACTGAAAATTTCCACCCCAAAACATATGTATATATTTATATATGCATACACATATACATTTCATGTTTATATACATGTATATGCTATTAATTTTATTCATGATTACTTCTTTTTACATTAATATATAATCTATGAGTAATTTTATCAGTAAGAGTGCTCCCTTCATCTGATAATATTGAAACCCTCTTATGACTTCATAATTGGTCTTATAGCATTACTGAGGCTAAAACCTTCATTAGGTCACAGTCAATCTGATAATATACTCTGATTTAGCAAAACTGTTCTATGAATAATATACATGAAGTTCATCATGAAGTTGATCATTTTTAGTTTCTGACTATCTTCATCCATTTAGTACCCCTCTCAAGCATTAGAGTGACAATGTTTAATGAAACTTTAATCTATTAGTCAATGTCCTTTATCCTAATCTATACCATTCTTTTTAAGAAATTGCTTTTTTATGAATCTTGCAACCCTTCTCTTCATTAGCTCCTCACTTTACTAGATGTATGTTTAAATGCTCTTATTTAGAAAAAAATTGTAAAAACAAAAAAGAAAAGAAAAGAAATGTTCCTTTATTCTTCTACCCCATGAACTTTCTCTCTTCTCTTTCAACACCAAATTTTTTGACAAAATACCCAATACCTGATATCTGCACTTCTTTATTCATCATTCATCCGTCACCATCTTCACCATCACTCATACTTCATTAACCTTTTCCTTCTTAATAAATTATCCTCTTCCAAGACAAAATATTCTCTTGAATTTGACCTATAGGCAAATAGCCAGATAAGAAACTGTGGAATAAGAGTAGGAATTACAAACTCAATTTCCAGAATTCTCACCTAGACCAACACAATAAATATGCTCAGAGGTAATCTTGGACTCAATCTTTGGCTTAGACCAGAAGCCTAGGAGTCTCTTACATTCTGAAAGCAAGAACTTCACAAGATCACAGAGCCACAAATTTGATTCAGCTAAAAGAAATCAGAATTCAGTCTCTGCCTAGGATAGTAGTACAGGGACTGTGGACTCAATGAGGCTTCCGCCTTAGACTCAAAACACTTACAAGTGAAGTCTATACAAATAAATATGGGGTGAATAGGACAAGAGCTACTTTCTCGAACCTCAATTTCTTTGGAGGTAGTGAAAGCAGGGTAGAATACCCACATCCACATAAAGATTTTGTCATAGAAACACATTAAATTCAACAAGAAAATAGGAGAGAATGGAGAAAGTTAAAAGTGGGGGTTAGAACAAGGGGGGAACTTGTCACAAGTGAAAAATCCTCTAAATTCAGAGGAAGATGGTAAAGAGGTATTTAAAGTAAAAGAAAATTGTGAGAACCTCTTATTTGGAGTCTGAGTGAGAGGAAAAAAAAGGGAAAAGGAGAGGACATTTTGATTCAAGCATAGAGCATTGGTCAGGAGCACTCTCCTATCCCATGTCCCTTTTCTGTGTCCAAAGAAAGGGGTAATCAGAGGAAAAAGACATGGAAACTAAGTGAATCAAATGAGGAATGACTGAACAAATTGTTATACAAGAAAGTAAGATAACATTATGGTGCTGTAACAAATGATGAGAGAAATGGATTCAGAAAAATTCTGAAAAAGATTTGTATGACCTGAAACTGAGTGAAGTGAGCTCAACTAAGAGAACAATTTCTATTATGACATCAATATTTTTAAAACAATTTTGAAAGACTTAAGAACTCTGATGAACTATTATTCCAAAGAACTGATGATGAAGATGCCATCCTCTATGTGACAGAGAAGTGTTACAGTAAAGAAAGAATGCAAGGAACAGTTTGAATATTATCAATATGGAGATTTGTTTTCTTGACTCTGCTTTTTTGCTATGGGTGTTCTGTAGTTCCTTCACTCCCTTCTGACCTTGAAGGTAGAGAAAATAAAAGTGCTTGAAAACTGAAAAAAAGTTAACTTAAAATTTTACTTACTTCTACAGTTTCAACTTTTACCTCTATGCAAATATTTCCAGAAGCTTTATCTACAAACTCTTTGAAGCTTTGGATGCCTATTTTCAATTATCTGCACATTTACTCCATTTGGATATCCCCTTGACACCTGAGATGTTAAATGTAGAGAATGAGAAAGGGGAAAGAGTGATAACTCCAAAGAAAGGCATGTCTAATGAAGCAATTGGTAGTACCACTGACAGAAATAGCAAAGTCAGATGAAACAATTTTGGGGTGACCCTTATTAGCTTTCCTCTCCCCTAACCTCTTTCATTTGGCATCTCTGTTTCTGTCCAGGGTACTGACAATTACTTATGTAGGCATATTTGAAAATGTGAAGTTATCAGTGGCACTTTTCTCTGCCTCTCCACCATTAAAAAGCTAATAAGCATTGTCAATTCTGTCTCCACAAACTCACTCCCTTCCACTTCTTCCTTTTCATGCCCCAATGTTACCACCCTACTGCAGCCTCATTATCTTTCACCTGGATCAATAAAAAGCCCCCTAACCATGCTTCCTGCATCCCATATCTTCTCTCTTAAATCATTCCTTCACACTATTGTCAACTTAATTTTCTCATGCACATACAGAATGTCAGTCTTGTGCTTCTAACCCTTCAAAATTTCCTTATTGTCTAATGAATATGGACTCATAATTCTGACACTCAGAATCCTTTGTGATCTAGGGTCACTCAGCTGTTCTAAATTTACCTTTATTCATTCCTAATACTAAACTTCATCCAACTTGAAGATTTATCATTCCTTATACATACAATGAACTTTCTCACTCCCACTTCTTTGTTTAATACCTCCCCTTTAGCACTTTATGACTCTCTGATTGGTGTTCTAGTTATTTATGTATCTTTCTTATCACCTTAAAAGACTTTAAGTTCCCTAAGGTTATTAATCTGTGTGTTGCAGAGGGCAACTTAATTCAGTGAATATTTCTTAAGTGTCTACCATTGCTAGACTTGTTAGTTGGTGGAGATAAAAAAATTGAAATAAAGCACATAATTTTCCTCAGGGAACTTAAAATCTAGTAGACAGGATATGTTCATAAATCACAGTATTATAAGGAGAATATAATAAGTGCCAAGGAAAGAAACTAAGTTCTATGCTTTTGTTGTTGTTTGGTTTTTGGAGTTTTTTTTAAAAGATTAAAGTGACAACAATTATTGAAATAAACCATTATATCTACGTATGCTTTTAGAGATATAGTACAATTTCTAAGCTTAATTGTACATGTTCACATACTTATATGGTCATCATATATATATATATATATACACATAAATTTATATGAAATATATATAAGTATGAATGAATATACATGTCCACTGTGTATATGGTTACTTTATATTGTCCACATACAGAAATCAGTCTGGTAGTATGCTATCAGGGCAGCATATGGTGACTCAAGGGGTTTCCCCAACAGATCAAGAAGCTCAGACTCCAAATGGATGAGATTTATTGTACCCTTAGGTAATCAAGACACTATTTTAAAAAAATTAATGGTATTTTATTTTTCCAAATACACGTAAAGCTAATTTGCAACATTCAACCTCACAAAAACTTGTATTCCAAATTTTTATTACTTCCCTCTCCCATCTTCTCTCCCAAAGACAGGAAGCAATCTGATATAGATTAAACATGTGCAATCCTTCCAAAGATATTTTCATACTTGTCTTTCTGAGCAAAAAAAAATCATATCAAAAGGGGGAAAACATGAGAAAAGGGTGGGCAAGCAACCAGCAACAACAAACACTGGAAATACTATGCTTCAATCCACATTCAGTCACCATAGTTCTCATTTTGGATGTGGTATTTTCCATCCAAAAATTTCCTTGAACTATCTCAATGTTGAAAAGAGCCAAGTCCATCACAATTGATCATCACATAATCTTGCTGTTACTGTGTAAAATATTCTCTAGGTTCTGTTCATTTCACTTGGGATCAGTTTATATGTCTTTCCAAGCTTTTCTGAAATCAGCCTGCTCATCATTTCTTATAGAACAATAATATTCTATTACATTCACATACCATAACTTATTCAGCCATTTCCAAACTGATAGACATCCACTCAATTAAGGGAACTGTTTAAGAGAAGCAGGAGTTAACCAAGTCTCCTTGTTTTCTTTTAGGAAAAACAAACTCCTTTTTAGTTTTTTAGGAGGGAAAGAAGAGTCTCAGTCATGTTATAAAGAAACTTTGTGAAATATTAGTGCTATCATAGAAGAATTAAGTGATTTTGCCAAGGTCATTCAGCTTATAAATATGTGAGTCAAGATTCCGACTCAGGTCATTTTGATTCCATGTTTATCACTCCATCCATGGTGCTACCTAATTGCTTAATAATAATATTAAACACTTATATAGTGCTTTAAAGTTTGCAAAAATTTTTGCATTTATTATTTCATTTGATCCCTGTGAGAATACACATATTAATTATCCATATTTTACAGATGGTGAAACTGAAACAAAAGATAGGTTATTTGGCCCAGTGTCAAATAACTAGTTTAAGTATCTAAAGCAAGATTCAATTAATTTTCATTCTTGATTTCAGGAAGAGACCACTGAACTGATAATTGGGAATGCTTTATTCTAATGAAACCTGTGTTCCAATGCTGGTTCTTGCATGAACATTTTTGTGATGAAGAGCAAACATCTAACTTCCCTGTGATTAATTTTCTAACCTGAAAAATGAAAAGTTTAGATGATTTGACTAGAATTTGTGTAGTTCTGCAGAATGAGCCTGGGCTTATTGTATTGTGCCACACTTCCCCTGTCTCAGTTTCCCTTAATTGTTTTGCCTCAATTTCCCTTTATTGTTCTGCCTCGGTAGCAGTGCCCCCTCCCCCTTCTGACCATTCAGACCAATCCCCCCAGTGCCCTACCCCTCCTTCTGCCTTTGTTTCTTTGTTTCCCTGAGCGCCGCCCTATAAGAATCATTGGAACAAACTGAGTGCTGGATACTTTGAGATCCAGACAGCTGGTTAATGGCAGTCAGAATCTCTTCATGGACTGGGTTCTTTGAGATAAGAATCCCATTCAGTCCCACGCATTGCTATGGATTCTAAATTTTCCATTACCATCAATAAAATATTGACCAATCTCCAATCTGTAGTACTGCCTCAGTTTCTCCTGGAGCATTACAATTGAATATGGATTCAAATACCAGCTATGCTTTTTGTTCCCTGTGTATTGTTGATAAAGTCATTTTTTGTCTCTGTGAGCATTAATTTTGTTATCGAGAAAATAAATTAATTGGATTAGATCAAAGGTATCAAGCTCAAATACAAACTGATCCCTATAGGTTGCATATTGACTTAAAAAATCATAAATTAGTATTATCTAGGTGATGGTATTTTCATTTATTTTGTTTAACATTTTCCAATTACATTTTAATCTCGGAGTATTGTAGCCAGTACCATGTTTGACTTCTCTGTATTAGATGGCCTCTGATAATAGTCTCTATGATCCTATTATCTCTATATTCCCTTCCAGGTCTAACATTCTCTACCATTGTATCATTATGTAAATGTTCAGATGGACACTTTTAATTAAAGCTCTAAGTTTGTATCATTCAGTTCATGTCTAATACCATTAATGTATGATATTCTTCCTACAAGGTTATTACCACAAAATCACCTTAAATTTCACCAAGATGAAGCACAATCATAAGAATATAAACTAGCAATTTAACAGAGCATATTCAAAATATCTACAAAACCAGGAATAGACATAAATATGCCAATGCTTTCTCATCTCTAATTTTTACTTTTTGTATATATATATATATATATACATATGTGTACAGATATATGTATATATATGTTTTACCAGACAATATCATTGTTAGCAGATTGCAATTTGTCTATGAGAATTTCACATTCACTCAAACTTTCTATGACCCAGATCCAGACATAGCTGTGCTATGCTAAACATTCTTGAAGAAAGACAGCATGAATAATGGACATAGTATTTCAATTTGAACCAGAAAGACTTGAGCTCAAATTCCACCTCAGCTACTCAATACCTGTATTATAACCTCAGCTACTCAATACCTGTATTATACTAGTTAGATTCTTTATCATCTCTTTTCTTTCTTTCTTTCTTTCTTTCTTTCTTTCTTTCTTTCTTTCTTTTTTTTTGCTGAGGCAATTGGGGTTAAAAGACTTGCCCAGAGTCACACAGCTAGGAAGTGTTAATGTCTGAGACCAGATTTGAACTCAGGTCCTCCTGACTTCAGTGCTGGTGCTCTATCATCTCTTTTCTTAGGTTGCCTTAACTATAAAATGAGAAAATGGCACTTAATAGTTTACTTGCTCCTGTCTGCATATTCTTGTAGGATACATTAATCTGTTGGAGTCACTTGTCTGTTCATCCCCTTCAACTCTGCCTTTCTAGTGTCCAGCAGTATATTCTCCAAATCTCAGAGGAATATCATTTCCTGTCATTTCTCCAGATTATTTTTCCCCTACATTGATCTTAGTTTCTGTCTCCAGAGGTTCTAACTGCCAGTTAAAGACAGGCAAAATTTTGTTTTGTTTTTGTTTTAGCCTATATTGATGCATTGAGCAACAGGAAAATTTAAAGAAGATATTTAAGGAGACATTCCAGACTTTTCTAATACCTACAGTAGGAAATATCATCAAGCTCTGAAACTGAGTCAAATAACTAGATACTCAAAGTTTTCTTGTTGTCTTTCTTCTAAAGGAAGCAAAATTTTGTGGATCTTAAACTGATACAGGGCTGCTAGATCAGTTTTTGAAGTAGACAATCTTTTGCCTTTTATTTTCAAATCCTCAACAGGGATGCTAAAATATACAGCATAAATGAGTTGTAATATTACTTAAGAAAAGCTCAAGAGAGAGAAAGTTTGACAGTGTGGGTAGAGAACTGTCAACCAAGGCAAGGAGAATTGGACTCAGGTCCCCATTTTGAGACAAACTGGCTGTGTGAACATATACATTCATTCAATTTCTAGGTGTCCTAGGCACCTAAGCTTTAACCATACCATCAATAAGACTATGTAATTGTGAAGAAAGTACAGATCGGCATTGGTCTTCCAGATCTCACAAAAAAATCCTTCTATGGTCCTTATATGGTTCAAGAAAATATTAAACTTTACCACAGACTTAGAAAATGTCTTCTTTTGATACTTTGAAAGACTTGTGATTTGATGAATTGGTTATGTTCTCCATTGGCACAGCAAGAAACCTTTTTCCTGCTTTCTTGTTTTGGACAGCCTTTGTTTATCTTTTCATTCCCTCAAGGATTTTCCTGGCTTGCTGAAGGGCTTCATTCTTATCCTTCTAGCATTTTGTGACTAACAATGTCCCACTTGAGCTATGTCCATTGTCTCTTATTTCACTAAATGGTAGTCTCTACTTTTTTTTGTAATACACATATATCTTCATAATACATGTCCCATTAAATGCAAGCTTTTAGGGAAGCAAAGACTGATTTTGCTTTTATTATTGAATATTAGCTTGGTGCCTGGAATGTGGAAAAAACTTATTAAATGCTTGATCCATTGATTGCTTTTGTCCTTGCTACAACTTCTTATAAACAAGAAATCAATAGAAAAAAGCCCACTCTGTGTCCCTCCATTATTTTTTGGATCATTTCCCTCTTAATCATACTGAAGCCATGCTCTTCTATGACTTATGTCTTTATAACATCACTAGGAGAATATTTGAGATGAAAAGAGTTGAATGTCAAAACAGGGTATAGTCTCAAAGTGTCAAAATAAGCCATTCTTCTGCAAAATTAAGTCAGTAATTTTCCTTTCCTTACCCTGACTCAATACTTAATCTGGCTATATTGGGTATGTGTTAAATTGATCCTTTCTTCATAAATGAGGAGATTAAGCTTCATAATTATAAATGACTTGTCCTATTCTAATTAAGCTAAATTGCTTGATTGTAAATGTATAGCTTTTTCTATTTGATGTCAGGATTACTAGTATTTTTATTAGTTATAAAAATAATAGCAGCCACTCAGTTTATTATTGGTAATAATAATAATGATGGTGATTAGGATAGCATTTATTTAGCACTTTGAAGTTTGCAAAACACTCTACAAATAATATTTCATTTTATTATCAATAATTCTGGGAGCTAGATCCTATAATTATCTTCATTTTACAGAGGAGGAAACTGAGGTAAGCAGAGGGTAAGAGACTTACCTGAGGTCACACATCTAGTAAATATTAGAGGAAACATTTAAACTCACTACTTTGCTACTTCTAATACATAAAATAGCAATGTAAGATTCAAAACCTCTTAACCACCCCATTGACCTTCTTTTACCCTGGGACCTTTAGTTCTTTCAAGCAAGTTTCAATTTTTTCTTGTTTTGGACCAAGTTATCACATCACTTCTTGCCACTGCATTCATATCTCCCTGCACTCACTCTCCAACTCTAGTTTCCCTTTATGTCTAGTTTTCTCCTATTAGAATATAATATTCTTAAAAGCAGTAACTATCATTTTTTTATATTCTCAGTGCTTTCATGAGGATCTGCCATTTATTTGTTGTTGTTCAAGTGTTTTTCTATTGTGTCCACATTTGTGTTTTCTTGTCAAAGGTACTGGAGTGGTTTGCCATTTCCTTCTCCAGACCATTCTACAGATGAGGAAACTGAAGCAAATGTAATTGAGTGACTTTGCTCAGGGTCATGCAGCTGGTGCATGTCTGAGACCAGATTTGAACTCAGAAAGAGTTTTCCTGATTGAAGACCCAGCACTTTATCCATTGTTCCACCTCACTGCCCCTGTCATTTATTAAGTTAAATTTAATAAATGGCATTTAAATCATTGATTTATTCTCTCACTCATGTATACAAGCATTCTTTTTAAAAGCAGGAGAGTATAAAGGATCAATATTAGACTTAGAGTCAAGAAAATGTTTGTTCAAATCCTACATCAGATATATAACAACTGGTCATGTTACTTTGCAAACTGCTTCATCTTTCTCTGCATTGTATCCTCATTTAAGAAATGAGGATGATAATAATACCCATCTTTATAGGGATGCCATGTGGATCAAATTAGATAATGCAGCTAGAGCATTTAGCAGGATTTAAAAAGCTATATAAATGCCAGCTAGTATTCTTCACAACAGTCCTGTAAGGTAGACATAATGTGTGTGTGTGTGTGTGTGTGTTCTACTACACCTATGCTTTTATTGGTAAAGGCAATTTCTGGTGGAAAAATTCCCAGCCCTAATACAAAATAGCACCTATTTTACAACCTGAGGGAACACTTGGAAGTTAAATGATTTCTCCAGGGTCACACAGTCACTGTATTATAGACATGATCTGGATCTTCACAATTCAAATCAACTTGCTTTTTATTATATCACCACTGCTTCTTACTCCTGTATTGCATATTTCCCTATTACATATAGGAAGACAGAGACTCAGAAAGGTAAAGCTCTTTGTGGCCATGGGCCTATAAGGAATAGATATGGAAGTAAACCAATCTTCTTAATCCAAACATTGTGTTATAATGGTGGCATTCCTTTTCATGAATGGTGTCAAACTCAAATAGAAGAATTCCTGTGGGCTGCATTCTGATTTAAGAAACACAAATCAACATTTTCTATATTATATTATATTTTTATTTTAAAAATATTTCCCAATTATATTTTAATTTCATTTGGGCTACTTTTCAATCTCATAGGGTAGATCTTGAATTTGCTAACTCTGCCTCAACCCCAAGTTGATAATATAGGTATGTTGAGGCTTTTAAGAAAATAGGAAGATCATTTTCATATATCAAAGCATCTTTTAGTAATTGTCATGCCTCTGTAGAGCTTAATCCCAAGGGACCCTGGTCCATAAGGAATAATTTCCCAATGCTATTTTCCCTTCCAATGATGCCAATAACACATTTCTTATTTGAATGAACAGAATGATTGAACATCAAGTATACCATTTTCAGGATAGAGTCTGAAATTTTAGATGACGACTTAGATTTTCTCCATGATTTATAGAAGGATTGGTATAAATCTGTCACCAGCCACCTGTCAAGGTTTGAATCGTAAGGTCCATATAAATAATATTATAAACTTTGATATTTGTTTGTTCATATGTCATCCTCAAAATTTTGTAACCTAACTTTTCAATCATTTCAATGTATATTCAGTTCTGCTATAATGCAAAATGTGTGTTTCTAAAAATTACCAAAGTATACCAAAATTTCAAAATGAAAGCCAAAGGGAAAATAAGGTGAAGACATAGCCCTGAAAATTTCACAATGACATAAAAAACAAATGGACCCAATAAAAATGGTGGCACAATTTTACACATACTAAATGGTTAAGAAATAAATAAATACTACCTTAAAGAGTGGTGGTCCATAACCTTGGTCTGCTGTTTAACTTCCATACCAGTTTCCATAGGGCAAATTGAGAAATTTGAGGATCATGGATGAAAGAGAGCTTCTTCCTCAGGCCACAACTTAAGGACTCGTTCAAAAAGGAATGTTGGGTGAATGTATACATGATTGTTTGTGTATGACTTTTGTATATCCTTATGAAGTTCTCTTTTACATACTGGTTTGTTGTTTCTTAAGGACAAAAATACACATAAGCAAATGAAAAATTCTCATTATTCTCAAATTATTCCTTAATATAGAAATCATGTTGGAATTAATGTTTTCAAACAAATGTTATGGCAGATAGTATTGTATTCATTAATAATGAGAGGCAGTGTAGCATAGTGAATTGAGGGTGAGCCTTGGAGGCAAGAAGACAAAGGTTCAAGTGCTACCTGTGCCCTAAGTACTACTATTAGTATCCCACACAACTTTTAATAACTTGGGATGGCTATCTGATAGGGATCCATCAAGGGAGTTTCCATACTTCATGTATTTCCTAGGCAGATGAAATCATAGATTCTTTTCCAACCTATTACCCTAACAACTATAACAACAAAAGTCAGTTTTATATGTATATATGTGTGTGTGAGAGATAAAAAAGGACAGAGATGAGTGAGAAGAGAAGAGAAGACAGGTAGGAAATAAGATAAGTAAGGGACATATGGAAAGAGAACTCAAATATAGAGTGATAATTAGTGCTTATTGGGAAGAAGTGCTGTGCAAAGGAAAAAAATCACAGTGGATTTAGGTGTGCATTGGGAGTCAGGAAGACAAGCGTTCAAATTTAACCTTATATACTTACTAGCCGTATTATTCTTGCCAAGTGACTTAACTTTTGTCTGTTTCTTTACTTCAAGGGTTATTGTGAATATTAAAAAAAGATGATATTTTAAAGAATTTTGGGAACCTTAAAGCACTATATGTACTCTTTTTATTGTGATGATGATGATGATAATGATAATGGTGTTATTATTTGAAATTTGAAGAATAGATTCAAATACTGGCTCAGCTATTTTGTGGCTTTGGGAAAATTGTTTTCCTTCTCCAGGCCTCCTTAATTTGAACTACAAAATGAGGGGATTGAACTAGATGACTTCAAAGATCTCTTCCATATTTAAATCTATAACCTTATAAAATGAATGAGATTTTCTTTATGTGTAGTTTTGGAGGTAAAGAAGGGAAAGAAATCTACCTATTATCAGCAGGTGCCATACATATTCCAAGTAAGGCAAACTTGACTTCATTTTCTTCCCTGGAAACAGGTTTTCTTCATCTGAACAGTACTTTACCATGTGACTTTTATTTATAGCTGGGACTATTTACCCTTGAGTGTATATCAACAAAATTCACGTTTCCAGTGAATTAAGGATCATCATCTACATGGACCAGGAAGCAAGTGCAAACATGGTCAGTTACATGATATATTTTCATGTAAAATTTCAAAGATCATGCTATTTATGCTACCTGAAATTTATTAAAAGAGGAAATGTGTTTTTCTTTTCTTAAAGCACTAACAATGAATAATATGTTCTCAGATTAAAATGAGTGGAATGGTAGGTGTCTACTATCAATATAGTTTATGCTCTCCAGTGAACGTCCCTATAATTCCCAAAGATAAAATGGGCTTTTAATCAGTTTCACTGACTTATAAAGAGAACAGACTTGGAATTTTCTTGATTTTTTTTTGAAACACCACAACTCAGAACTTTAATATAGCTCCCAACAGCCTTGCCATATATTACTCTGCTTCAAAACAGGGATAAGATGGATGTTTACACATCTCCATATGAATGAGATATTGCTAGAGATGCTCCACAGACATTTGTTAAAACAGCATAGTTGATGTCTCTCCTAAATAATTTACAGATAGGAAATGAACTGAATATCTGGGAGGATTGATCATTTTTAAAACCATGTGTTTCCTGGCATGCAAGTGGATGGCTATGCTGAATAAGACCCTGTGATTCTCACTATTTATATTTAGTATTCAGAAGGATGAATTTATGTTTGAAGGCAAATCTGCATATGTCCCAAACTACCCATGATAGCATTCTAGAATCCTTTGGGGAACAGGTGTTCACATTTTGATATTAGGGATGTCATAAAATTCTCCTGAATTTACTTCTCTGTATTAGTATGCAGCCAACATATATTGTATCACTCAGTCAAAATATTTCTCTTTCTGTTGAGCTGTTTTGTAATATTTGGGGTCAAGCAATATTGTATAATTGGAGAAAATTTCAATTCAACAGCGGTCTGAGTGACAGAGTCAGAATCTATTCTCCCAATTCAATGTTTAAATTAAAGTAAAAATTGCATTAATTTGAAAACATGGGATATATGATTCTATTTTGCATGGGTAGGTGCAATTTCCCTGTTGTCTACTGGAGAATTTACTTTATAGTATCAAACCACTTCTCTATGACTATAAGTCATGGAAAACAATAATTTCAGAAGAACTTTAATTATAAGCAATCCAGAGGGATTTGGGGAAAGATGTCTGATATGGAACAAGCTGTATTAAGTTACTGGTTAGGTAGGAAACATTTCAAAACTAATTCTCCTCTAGGGATAAATTAGGAAGTAAACTTAATATAATTCAAAGATAGACAGCTATAGCCTGCCTCTGAAACACAGCTTCATCATCACTTATTCCTCCAGTTCCTGTGTACACTGCCTCAGTCTTCACAGTGGGCTAAAAGAAACCTGTTAATACTACAGCTCACCACAATAATTAAGCAACTAGCCTGAACTGGGTTACCCAAAAGAATCAGATAATGTAAGTTTCCCCACCAACCATAAAGGGAGTTTTGTTTGCTCCCTTTCTCACTACATTTAGAATAAATATTGGTGAAGTGCTAAGCTCTTTATAGTTCTTAGGGTTTGATTAACTTCTTTTTCTTTAATCTGTCCTACACAGAGCTGTTACATCAATATCCTCAAAGCTTGGGTCTGACAATGTTCCTCCTCTTCTAGAGAAGCTTCAATGACTGCCCATTGCTTTTAAATTAAAGTAAAAATTGTTCACATCAGCATTGAAAACCATTCACAACCATGCTCAAGGCTATCTTATTACACATCACTCCCTCTCATACTTTTTATGCTCCTGTGAAACTAATATTTTTGTTGTTCCTAATCCATGACTAGCCAGTCTATCTCCCATCACTGGAATGATTTACCTACCTTTCCTTTCTGCTGTATTAAAATTACGAACTCCTAGTCTCAGGCTGAGTGCTTGCTGTTTGAAAATTTGTGATCCTCTTCTTACTTGCTAATTTCTTTTAGTCTTTCTATATCTATAAATAAAACTGTGTCTAGAGTATAAGGTTGCTGGTGCATTCAGAGAATACATTTTAGATGATGCAATTTTCCCATGTAGAAAAGTTGACCCTTAGAACTCTATTCTACATATTATATATTTATGGTGCCTTTTACTTAAGGCTCACCTTCATTCTTCTTTCTCTGACTTCTCCTTGATTAGTCTTGGAAATTTCAGAGGAAATTTGTATCTTCTTCTTTCTCTGTCTCCCTCAGACCCTATAGTCCTATAATAACTCCCTAAGACTGATGCGTCATCCTTCTCCTAGTAGACAAACATGGTCATTCTGAAAGTAGAGGGAGACACCATAGGAGCCTGCATGGGATTGTACAACATAGCTGATCTCTGATGGTCTTTCATAAAGCTATTCTTATCAGTCCTACCTCTACTTGCATAGTTGCAGTGGAGCTATTTTGCCCATATATTCATATAGTGAAATCTTTTAAATGTTTGTATATTGTTTCATTATTTATATATCTATTATCTATAAAATGGAAATAATAATAATAGCACCTATCATTCTTCTTGTGGGGATAAAATCAGATTTTAAAAGTATTTTAAAAACTTTTTTTTTATTTTTTAAATTTTATTTTTTTAAATTTTATTTGCATAACATATGTGTGGGTAATTCTTCAACAATAACCCTTACATAGCTTTCCATTACAAATTTTTCCCCCAACTCCCCACCCCTCCCCTAGATGGCGGGATATCCACTACATGTTAATTATGTTAAAATATTGGCAAATCGAATATATGTATACATATTTCCAAACTTGTCATTGTTGTGCAAGAAAAATCTTGTCTACACAAACGATATATCAGATAAAGGAAACACAATGTAAGCAAACATCAATCAAGGAGTATGAGAATGTTATGTTGTGGTCCACATTTCACATCCCTCTCTCTGGGTGTATATGGCTTCCTTCAGTGAACAATTGGAAGTGGTTTGAAACATTTCATTGTTGAAGAGAGCCATGTCCATCAGAATTGATCGTCATATAGTACTGTTGTTGCCGTGTATAATGATCTCCTGGTTCTGCTCATTTCACTCAGCATCAGTTCATGTAAGTCTCTCCAGGCCTCTCTGAAATCATCTTGCTGGTCATTTCTTACAGAACAATAATATTCCATAACATTCATATACCATAATTTATTCAGCCATTCTCCAATTGAAGGGCATCTATTCAATTTCCAGTTTCTAGCCACTACAAAAAGGGCTGCCACAAACATTCTTGCACATGTGGGGCCTTTTCCTTCCTTTATGATTTCTTTGGGATATAAGCCCAATAGAAATGCTGCTGGGTCAAAGGGTATGCACAGTTTGATAACTTTTTGAGCATAGCTCCAAATTGTTCTCCAGAATGGTTGTATCCGTTCACAGCTCCACCAACAATGCATCAGTGTCCCAGCCCTCCCACATCCCCTCCAACATTCATCATTAACTTTTCCTGTCATTTTAGCCAATCTGACAGGTGTGAAGTGGTATCTCAGGGTTGTCTTCATTTGCATTTCTCTGATCAATAGTGATTTGGAGCACCTTTTCATATGACTATAAATAGTTTTAATTTCATCCTCTGAAAATTGTCTGTTCATATCCTTTGACCATTTATTGATTGGAGAATGGCTTGAATTTTTATAAATATGAGACAATTCTCTATATATTTTAGAGATGAGACCTTTATCAGAACCCTTAAATGTAAAGATGATTTCCCAATTTATTGCTTCCCTCCTAATCTTGTCTG
>JAJPUD010000546.1:243573-267205 GCA_023553655.1 Myrmecobius fasciatus
TATAACCGCTTTAGCCGAGTCCCACAAATTTTGGTATGTTGTCTCATTGTTGTCATTCTCCTGGATGAAATTTTCGATTGTGTCTATAATTTGCTCTTTCACTCATTCGTTCTTCAGGATTAGATTATTTAATTTCCAAATAACTTGTGGTCTATTTTCTCCTGGCCTTCTATTACATGTGAGTTTTACTGCATCATGATCTGAGAAGGATGCATTTACTATTTCTGCTTTTCTGCATTTGATTTTGAGGATTTTATGCCCTAACACATGATCAATTTTTGTATAAGTTCCATGAACCCCTGAGAAAAAAGTATATTCCCTTCTATCACCATTCAATTTCCTCCAGAGATCTATCATACCTAACTTTTCTAGCCTTTTGTTAACCTCCCTAACTTCTTTCTTATTTATTTTGGAATTTGATTTATCTAATTCTGAGAGAGCAAGGTTGAGATCTCCCACTAGTATAGTATTACTGTCTATTTCTCCTTGCATCTCTCTTAACTTCTCCTCTAGGAATTTGGATGCTATACCACTTGGTGCATATATGTTAAGTATTGATACTGCTTCATTGTCTATGGAACCCTTTAGTAAAATGTAGTTTCCTTCCTTATCTCTTTTAATTAGATCTATTTTTGTTTTTACTTGATCTGAGATAAGGATTGCTACCCCTGCCTTTCTTTGTTCACCTGAAGCATAGAAGATTCTGCTCCAGCCCTTTACCTTCACTCTGTATGTATCTCTATGTTTTAAATGTGTTTCTTGTAAACAACATATTGTAGGATTCTGGCTTTTAATCCAGTCTGCTACCCGCTTCTGTTTTATGGGAGAGTTCATCCCATTCACATTCACAGTTAAAATAACTATATCTGTATTCCCTGCCATCTTATTTACCCAGAGTTATGATTTTCTCTTCCCTTTCCCCTCTCTCCCTTCCCCCCTCCTCAGTACTTTGGTCTTGATGACCACCTCCCACCAATAATCCTCCTCCCTTTAGAGTCCCTCCCTCCCCTTTATACCTTTCCCCTAATCCTTCTATTAGTTTATCCCTTTCCTTTTCTCCCCTCCCTCCTACCTTCCCACAAGGAGGGTCAGGCCTTTCTTTGAAGCCAAATGTGTCTGATATACTCTCTTAGAGTCCAATCTAATGAGAGTAAGTTTTACACAATACTCATTGCCCTCCCTTCTTTCCCTAAATTATATTAGACCTTCTCTGTCTATGAGATTTTGCCTTATTTTACCTCCTTTATTTTTACTTTATTTTGCCTCCTTTTCCCCCCTCCCCCCTTTTTCTTTTTCATTATGGTATCCCTTCCACCTCTAATTTCTTTTCCATTATTATCAAAGAAAAATCAAATTATACTGCCATTCTTTAAAGGATACCTATAGTAGGGATATAGTTCTCAAGAGTTTTCCTTTTTACCTTTTTATGTTTCTCTTGAGTTCTCTATTTGGAGGTCAAATTTTTTGTTCAGATCAGGTCTTTTCATTAGAAATAGGTGAAATTCTCCTGTATCATTGAATGACCATCTTCTTCCCTGTAAGATGATGCTCATTCTAGCTGGATAACTTATTCTTGGCTGTAATCCAAGTTCTTTTGACTTTCGGAATATCTGGTTCCAGGCCCTTCGATCCTTCAATGTGGAAGCTGACAGATCCTGTGTAATTCTAATGACAGTTCCTCGGTATTTGAACTGTTTCTTTCTAGCTGCTTGCAATATCTTTTCCTTGGTGCGATAGTCCTGAAATTTGGCCACAATACCCCTTGGGGTTTTAATTTTGGGGTCTCTTTCTGGAGGTGATCGGTGAATTCTTTCAATGCCAATTTTGCCTTCTGATTCTAAAACATCAGGGCAATTCTCTTTCATGATTTCCTGGAAGATAGCATCCAGGTTCTTTTTTTCATCGTGGCTTTCAGGGAGTCCGATAATCCTTAAATTGTCTCTCCTGGATCTGTTTTCCAAGTCAGTTGTTTTTCCTAGGAGATATTTCATATTTTCTTCTATTTTTTCATTTTTTTGTTTTTGTTTAACTGATTCTTGAAGTCTTATTGAGTCATTTACTTCTATTTGTTCAATTTTAATTTTTAAAGTATTATTTCCTTCAGTTATCTTTTTTAGCTCCTTTTGTAGCTGGCCAATTGAATTTCTTAATTCAATGCATTCTTTTTCCATTTTGCCAGTTTTATTTTTCAGTGAATTGTTGTCTTTTTCCAATTCACCAATTTTGTTTTTCAGTGAATTGTTGTCTTTTTCCAATTCACTAATTTTGTTTTTCAGTTCACCATTTTTATTTTCCAGTGAATTGGTGATTTTTTCCAATTCACCAATTTTGTTTTTCAGTGAACTGTTTTCTTTTTCCATTTCACCAGTCCTATTTTCCAGTTTTTGATATTTCTGTTGCCCTGATCTCAATTTATTTCCCCATTCTTCTTCTAGCTCTCTTTTGAGATTCTTAATGCAATCATCCAGGTAAGTCTTCTGAAAGGGAGACCAACTTAAGTCTGCCTTTGTGGCTTCATCTGGGATTGTTTTCATAATGTCAGGATCTGGGGACTGATCTATTTTTTCTCCGTAAAAGCTTTCTATGGTGAGAGCTCTCTTCTGCTTCTTGCTCATGATTTAAAGTTGGGATATTGGTCAAAATTAGAGAAAACTGCCACAATTTGTATTTGCCCTGGGGCAGTTTGCCAAGTTGACTTCCAGTCTGAGGCGGGTTGGGCTAGATTCGCACTAGCACCACGTTTTCAGCTGCTCTCGATCCATCCTTTACCAAAGGCAGATCTGCCAAAGCACCTGCCCGCAAGCAGAGCAAAGTGGCCCAGGCGTCTCCCAGGGGCTTCCTGGGTGCCCCAAATCCGCCCCTCTATCGCAGCCCTGACTTCCGCCCCGGCTGGAGTCTGATCGGGACCAGTGGCCCGATTTCCCCTGAGGCTAACCTTCTCTGGAGTTCTTTCAAGGTAGATCTTTGATAGAAGTGCGTTGTAGTCCAAATGCTTGGCGGGGCCCTCACTCAGAAACCAGTTGGAAGGCTTACTTTGTCTGGGTTTGAGGGAATGTCCCAGGAGTTCACAGAGAAAGCTGTCCGCAGTTCGCCATCTTGGCTCCGCCCCCGTATTTTAAAAACTTTAAAGCACTGTACAAATACTAACTATCATCATCATTCATACTCAGCATCCTAATCTTTATATTACATTCACATTGCCAATGATGACCTGCATGACAGAAATTGCTTTAAAGTTTCAATATTCAATATGTGTATGATAAGAAAATGGGTGGTATTATAGACAGAGTATAGGGCTTTGAATCAGGAATATCTGAGTGCAAATCTCATCTCTGACACAAGCTTTGTGACCCTGGACAAGCCATTTAATCTTTAGATGAATCCCAAGTCATCTGGGTAACATAGTAGATAGAGCTCTAGTATTGGAGTTATGAAGGTTTGGTTTCAAAAACAGCTTTGTACTTTTACAAATGTGTGTGATGCCAGGTAAACAATTTAATTCTATTTGTCTCACTTTCTTCATCTATTAAATAAAGCTGGAAAAAAGTGGTAAATCACTTCTGAATCTTTGCTAAGAAAATCCAAAATGACATCATAAAGAGTTTGACTTCACTTAAACTAAAATAAAAATGCCTCCAGGCATCTTGCCATCATAATAGACTTATGGGTAAAAATGACATTAGAAGCCTTCAGATTCAATCCTTTTGTTTTACAGATGTAGAAACTAATCCCACAATGGTGAAATGACTTGCCTGATAAGAAGCATATTGCAAATGCCTTAGATAGGATGTTAACTAAGCTCTGATTCCAAAGTCAATGCATTTTCCTTTGTACTACTTTATCTCTAAAGGAGTTCTGCTCTTGAAGTCATAGAGTGTTTGTGTTCCAATTTTAATTGATGGATTTCCTACAATAGGAATTCCCTAAACTGAAAATTTTTCTTGCATTTGTGCATGTTTGACCAGAAGTGTACGTATTATTTACCAAGAAAAAGATAAAAAGTGAACAAACCAAGAGATACAATGATAACCCTGAAATAATAAAAAAAAAAAAATGTGTGAAACTTCTACTCTTAGATACTTTGGGGTGGGCTTATTGGAGGCTAAAGGGAGAACAGATAAAGCAAATTATAAATTATTTTATTTTTAATTTTTTTTCTATTTTTATTTCAGTTCAAGATATAATTACAGGATAAAATCATGGATTTTTCAAGCATAGATAGCCATAAAGATAGTGAATTTTACAGTTAGGCATTAATTGCTATCAGACACTTATGTTCAAGATCAGGGTGTACTTTTAAAAACATCATAAGAAAACATAAGGAGGCAGCTAGATGGTTCAATCATTAGATCACTAGCATTGGAATCAGTATGACCTGAGTTCAAAACCAGATTCAGTCACTTAACACTTCCTAGCTGTGACCCTGGCCAAGTCATTTAATTCCAATTGCCTTACAAAAGAGAAAAATAATTAATAATAATAAAAAAGAAAACACAAGGTCATATATTATACTCAGAATCACAATTAGTCACTGTGGACATCAAAAGTATAATCCTGAAGCAAAATCAAGGATTTAATTTTCAAGAAAGGGTTTTTGGATCACAAGTCAGAATCAAGAACTAGGATTTTAAGAGAAAGACTCTGTAATAAAGCAGAGCAAGTTATGCTGTAGTTGTCCACTGACTTCTTTGGGGTCCTAAACCTTATTAATATATCGCCTGGTCACTGAGGTTTAGGGAGAGAATCAGGGAAAAAATATTCCAGCATGAAATGTGGCTATATTTGATCTATCCAAGAAACAGAAGAATAAAAATACCTGGTATCAAATAACATCAGAGTTTCTTGGGATTTATCCTTAGCACTGAAAAAGAGCTTTGCCATGCTATAGTGCACTGGGTCTTGTCATTTCTTCCCATTCAGTACTATATTAATTGATAATCTATATTCTTATTACTAGTTTGGCATTGCTTCTTCAGTTCAAAACTGTTGAATGTTTCATGGACAGGTATGTTTTTATTTGTTTTTGGTCCTTCAATTTGAAGATAGTAAACCAAGAGTTCATTTCAACTCCATAATACTGCTACTATTATGACAATGAAAAATGACATTTTAATATCAGATGATGGTGATCCTGATGATAAAAAAGATCATGATTAAATATAAAGAGAAAAGGTCATTTTATTTCGGTCTTCAGGCATATTGAAGAAGACTCAATCACTATCCTTTGAGGACTAAATGAGAAAATGAAAATCTGTGGAAATACTTTAGTTGGGCAGAAGGGAGAACATTATCAAGTAAAACATTTTACTATCTGGAATAGAGTGACAAAGCAGGCTATACAGCTCAATAAGAAGAATGAATTGTAAAAAAAAATTACCTTTAATAATTTAAACATTTATCTATCTCTATCATCTGAATAATGTTATCTTTCCATATCAATATCATGTCTTATCGATGGATAGATTACCTTTATGGTCTTTTTTTGAGCAATATAGATTGTCAAATGTTTAATAAAATCTTAAAATAATAATTCAAAAGCAAATAGGGATTTAAATAATTTGAATTTTATTTAGTCTAATCAAAAGGAGCAGAGTGGTACTGGTATTTCCATATTGAGTAAAAATTATAAATCAAAATTAATAAGACAAACAAAAATCAAGCTTTTAATAGTTTTTAAGTCTTGGATAGATTTCCATCTGTCATAAAGATGATTTTCTGAGTTTTACACTTACACTTGTTCTATGCTACTGAGTTATAAATTCCAAAGAAGTAGTGATTTTA
Organism: Myrmecobius fasciatus; assembly: GCA_023553655.1. NCBI lineage: Eukaryota > Metazoa > Chordata > Mammalia > Dasyuromorphia > Myrmecobiidae > Myrmecobius > Myrmecobius fasciatus. The sequence continues at coordinate 249,355 of JAJPUD010000546.1, forward strand.
GCTCAATATGCCTTCACATTTCACAAGAATTGGGAATGTATAACAATACAGTGCATGAACAAAGGAGGGTATGAGTTCTCCTTCACAGTAGGTCTTCAAAAAGAGGGAGATCACTACTTGTTAATTATTTGGAAATCAACCTAACTAGATAATGATTTGTTATTAGAGTCTCTCTTTTTATCTTTAAAAACCCATGATTCTAGGAAGAGAGGCCCAATACCTGAACCTGAATAGATGTCCAGTCATTTTTACTGTAGAGAAAATTTATCATGCATTCTCCCTCTCAAGGACATTTGCCTTAAAATCTCAACTCTAAATGCTTAATGGAATAATTTGCTTTTAACTGAGGACACAGTATGGTATAATGGTTAGTGAACTCACTTCAGAGTTGTTAAGGCCTGGGTTTGGGTTTATGTCCAATTTCTGACACATTCTGATTTTGTGACTCTTAGGCAAGATATGTAATATCTTAGTACTATAGGTAGCACTCTAAGATCTATTAGACATCTAGGGACAATGGATAGAGATCTTGTCCTGGAATCATAAGAGCTGGCTTCAAACCCAGGCTCAGACTTTTCTTAGGTGTGATACTTAATCTTTGATAGCTTAACAAAATGAATCCCCTGTAAAATGGGAAGCATAATAGCACCTATCACCATGGATTATTGTATGAAATGAGATATTTGCAAAGGCCTTAGCACTGTGTCTGGTGCATATTAGCTACAAGATAGTTGTTTATTCTCTTTCCCTTATCTACATTGGCAGAGAGAGACTCCTTATTTGGAATTTTTTTATCAATAAAATCAAGGTCTTGCAGAGATTTGAGGCATCAGTTGTAAATACTTTTGGAAGCAGAGAAGCTGGCCCAGTCCCCCAGAGTTAACATTCCATCAGATCATAGGATTTAGAGCTATCAAGGATCTTGGAGGCCACTGTCCAATTGTCATTTCAAAGTGAAGTAAATGGGAGGCTAGGAGAGGTTAAGAAGTTAAATGAGTTGCCTTAAATTGAACCAAGCCAATATTTGTGTCCTGGTACAATAACTCAACATCTGGATCTCATTCTGCTAAATCATGCCAGTCTTTTCATAGGCAATTATCTAGTTTTACTATTCATAGGCTGGCCTTGACTAGAAAAGTCTTCTATTCTTGATAGTAATATCAAGAACTTTTTTTCCAAATCTAGAATGAAACCAGCCTCAACTAATGGATTTCTTGTAAGCTTCTTGGTGAATTTTCCATGTATTTTGTGTGTGTGTGTGTGTGAATAGAACTGACCCTAGATTTGCCAGGTAGGTAACTTCAGGAGCTTTGTTTTAATTCAGGTGGTAGCGTGTCCTTCATTTTGCAGATAAGGAAACTATAGAGATTAAGTCACTTATTCGAAGTCACAAAGATAATAATGAGGTGAGATTTTAAAATATGTCTTCTGATATCCAGGCCTGTTGTGGTTTCCACATTACAACTTTAAATCCACCTGAGAAAGTCTAGCCTTCTCTTTCCCATTTCACCTCCTTCATTCCTTGCACAGCATCCACTCTGCCCCAGTTCCTTTATCATCCTAGATATTACATTTATAGGGTCATCAATATCCAAACTGAGGAGAGGAAGGGGAAATGATACTGTCAAATAAATCTAAATCATTGCTACCATTTCCAGGCCACTATACTTACTGCTCTACAGTGATCATCCTCTCTTTTCTACCCTAACTTTGGACTTCTCCCCTTTGATACGCTCCTTACATTTCCATGCCAAATAAGCCTTTGCCTGTTTGCTCTGCCTCAGACCTCCACAGTATTTCCAGTCTCTTCATCATGTCTTTCCATTTCTCCTTTTGTAGCTTGTCTTTATATCCAACATCCTAGAATATAATCTCACTTGAGGAGAAGGATTTCCCTGATAATTTGTATTTATGCTATCAGGGCTAAGCAGAGTGTTTGGCATGCAGTAAGCATTTACTAAATGCTCTATCTACACATCTCTTTCAACTGTCATCATTATCTATCATCATCATCATCGTTTATCTATCATCATCTATCATTTTTATCTGCTTATTACAAGATCAGTATCATCTATCTACCTACCTATCTCTGTCATTATCTATTTTCATCAAGATCATCATTTATTCATTTTCATTATTATCTATTCATTTCATCATCATCTATGATCATTTATCATCTCTATTGTCATTATTATTTTATCTATTTATCCATCTATATATCTTTATGTCTATTGTAGACATTGATTGCCCAAAACTTATTGATGGGGTAGAAACTTAAAAATATAGAACTTGCTTTACTATAGAGTTTATTATTTAATCTTAACTTTGTCTACTAATTAAGCATGTATTGTTAAATGAAGTAACACTTAGGCCTGAAAATTACCAAGCAGGTGTTTAAATGACATCCGTAAGCAATTCTGCTATCATCTAATTAGTGTGCTAATATATTTTACAATGCATGCTCATCATTATTTCCTGTTCATTAACTGCTGATACATTGTATAATATATCTCACCAAAATATTCAAAAAGAAAAAAGAAATCCCTACCACATTTTGGGAACCATTACTATAAAGAAATAAAATGATGAATGTGGATTCTCTCAAATACATGTGCAAAACATTTAAAACCAAAATCCAATTCCATCTTAATATGTACTTCAAAATGATAAAGTGAGTTTCTGAATGTTATCATTTGCTGTTCTACCTACAGCAATGTACTTGGAGAAATAAAGAGGGACTTCCAATGAGGAAGGTAATTAGCTATATTTGTATGGCTGTCATTAGAGGAAGGGAGTTGCTTAGCCAATAAAATGAACTTTTTCCTTCCTTTGGGAAATCATGTGTGTCTACATTAAAAAAAAAAAACTCAAGTGTATGGAGGATGTAGTATAGATGGAAATCTAAAATAAAACCTATAACATATACTAGTCCATATAATCTCCATTCATCCAAGAAAATTATGAATTAACATTTTTATGTTTGGTATTTTTAATAGAGAAAAAATTAAACTTTTAAAATATATAAATACTAACAACCAGACAATAGTTATACCTTTGAGAAAATATAAAGATCAGTAAAGAAATATGAAAACATTAGGCAGTCCAATAGGGAGATGAGTGCTATAAACTACTTATGAAAGAAAAGTAAATTATACAAATACTTGATGGGTAGTGACTAGTTACTAGAATTTTATAGATAGATAAGACCTTGGACACTATCAAGTTCATTCCCTTCTTATTTTAGAAATGAGGAAACCAAGCCCCAAAGGAGTTAAGGTTATTACCCCAGGTCATGGAGCTGGTTATAGGAAGAACTGTGACTAGTCCCCAAGACTCGGGACCAATAATCCAGTTTGCTTTCCATTACAATACATTTATTTTGCTTAGGTATATAAACAAGAGGTAGGGAAAAATAATACCTTAATCAGTGGTTCTTAAACTGGGGTCTCTGAACATTATGTATATACATATATATCTATAGATATATTAACATAATTGGTTTTATTTGTAATTCTTTGTATTTAATTTTTTTGCACTTAAAAACATTCTTGAGAAAGGTTAAATGAGCTTTACTAAGCTAATAAAAAGTCTTTGCCCTTCATCATCTTTCCTGTTGGTCTACACCAATTCTAGTGGGAAAATACCTAATAAAATTATTGCATAAAGAACTTGGGGATCAACTTGTTGCCACTTGCTATAATATTTGAACCTTCAAAAACATGTCTAAAAGGATTATTTAAATCAAAGCTTTGATGTTTTAATAGTATTACAATCATCAGCAGAGCCATATTTTGGATCATAGAAACTCTTGCCACTCCCTGACCTCACATCATATAAGGGAAAGTCTACTCTCTAGGGATATAAAACTGGAACTCTCAATTAAAAACCTAATTATATGAGTCCAAATTTTTGTGCTCTTATTGGGAGAGAGAATACAATTCAACAAGAATTTCAACAAGAACTTATTAAATAACTTACAGAGTAAAAAGTCAGAATATAAAGCAGGTATGTTATTAGGCACCTTGCATACAAAGACAAAAAAGAAAATAACTCCTTTTTTTCAGGAAGCTTACATTCTGTTGGGAGTGGTAGAGTCAGATATTCTTCTACAACATAGATGATCTGAGCAATGCAGAAATTGTTTTATCCTATCAGGCCTTTGTGAAATTGTCAATGAGATCTTTAATACTGAAGAAAAAATACCTTTTTAGAAGAACTGAAATCTTGAGAATTAAATAATAATTGACACTAATATAGTACTTAATGTTTACAATGTACTTTATGCTCACTATCTCATTTGAGCTATACAAGAAACAAATGAGGTGGCTACTGTTGAGATTATTAAACCCATTGTTCCCAGAGCAATTTAGGTATCAGAGGTGGAATTGGAACCAAATTGTTTTTGATTCCCAATGTGCATTGTTAGTTAAGCACATAATTTAATCAAGTACTCTAAGTATGATGATATTCATGCATCTCTTCCAATAGAATGTAAACTCCTTGAAGCCAGAGGCAGACTTGCATACTTGCATTTCTCTCCCCAAAATGTATTTATTTTTATAGTTTTTGTAAAATTTTCAGTAGTATCTCATTTTTCCAAATATATGTAAAGATAGTTTTTGACATTCATTTTTGTAAGACTTTGTGTTCCAAATTTTTGTCTCTCCCTCCTTTATTTACTCCCCTTCCCCAAACAGCAAACAATCTGATGTTGGTTAAATATGTGCAATTCTTTTTAAAATATTTCCATATTTGTCATTTTGTGCAAGAAAAATCATATCAAAAGGGAAAAAAAACACAAGAAAAAAAATAAAGTGAGCATACTATGCTTTGATCCACATTCCATCTCCATAGTTTTCTCTCAGGATGTGGATGGCTCTTTCTATTACAAGTCTTTTGGAATTGCCTTGCAACACTGCGTTGTTAAAAAGGACCAAGTCCTTCACAGTTGATAATTATTTTGTTGTAACTTGTATCTTGGTTCTGCTCACTTCACTCAGCATCAGTTCATGTAAATTTTTCCAGGCTTTCCTGAAATCAGCCTGTTCATCATTTCTTATGGAACAATAATTCATTACATTTATATACTATAACTTATTCAACTATTTTCTTCTAATGGGCATCCATTCAATTTCAAGTTCCTTGCCACTACAAAAGGGCTGCTGTAAATATTTTTTGCACATATGAGTCTTTTTTTTCTTTTATGATATCTTAGTCTCCCCAAAATTTGACACGTTTTTTCTCTCTCTACCCTTCTGTCTTGCTTTCTCTCTGCCTCTGTGTTTCTCTGTCTGTCTCATTTCTGCCTCAGTCTCCCTGTCTTTATCTCTGTGTCTCTGTGAGTTTGTCTTTTTCCCTCCCTCTATGTCTCTCTCTTTCTCTCTGTCTCTGTCTGTCACTCTCTGTCTCTGTTTCTCTTTTCCCTTCTTCCTCTCTACATACATGCCTAGATAGATCATCTCTCTATTCATTTCTTTATTTATACATTTATCCATTTATCAACTATTTAATCATCTATTTATTTATTCATATATCCTCACCATGTATTTAATTATCTAGCTAATCTGAATAAGAATTTATCTAATCATTTATCCTTTAGAAAATAACCATTTCTTCTTTTTTAATCTTTGCATTCCCAGTGCCTGTCATATGGTAGATATTAAATAAATGTTTGTTGATAAATTGATTGTTCCATTCATTTTTCTATTTAACAATAACTACTAAGGATCTACTTTGAAGGAACACTAGAAATCTATGATGAAAAAAATATGCATATATATATATATCTTTAGCTAAGTGATAACCCCTCTGTTTATGGAGCTTAGAGCTGATAAGGAGAAAAGAAATAAGCATCAACAGAATATGTATCCTTACATGATGAATCCATTAAAGAATTACAAAAAAAATAATATTGGAAGTTGAGGGGGAGGCATTCAGGAAAAGGTTCATAGAGGAAGAGTTCATGGAAATATGCCCATGATGACTTTGAATCATGCAGATGCATGATTCTTTGTCTTGGCTTCCCTTATAAGAGGCATTACCAAGAAAATAAGATTGTTATAAACAGATCCCCACTGCCATGGGCAGGAATCTCCTAGTTTTCTGTTCCTTCTCTTTTTTAATGCTTCTCTTCCCAGGAGGCTTGTTTTGAGACTTTGAAACTGCTGGAAATGACTGATTTTGATTGATAATCTCGCCTCTTCCATCCTTTGGAACTGGAAGAAAAGGAAAAAGTCACAGGAACAGAAGGGGCAAAAGCAGCGAAAATATGAAGATTGCTACTGCCACATGGAGAATGTCACCAAACTGAAGTTACATTGAAGACAATCATATTCTGTTGAAATCCATTCAGGCTACAAACAGAAGATTCTCTCCTCCTTTTCACTTCCTGTTACCTTTCTTTCCCAAGAAAAATGAATGATAATTGAATCTGATATTTCCCTATAAGGCTAGAAGGCTTATCTGTGTGTTTTAAAAGCTTACTTTGTTTTCTTATGCCCTAAAATAAAGAAAACTGTTAAATAATCACATTATTTTAAAAAGCTGCATTAGAATTAGCTAGGTGATGCAGTAAGTTGAGTTCTGGACTTCAAGTCAAGAAGACCTGAACTCAAACGTGTTAAGAGATGATGGGAAAATCCTTTGATCTCCACAAGCCTCAGTTTTCTATCTGTAAAGTGGGGATAATAATAACATTACATTATAGTGTTTTTTATGGGGACTGAGTGAGAAGATATATAAAGGACTTTGTGAATATTAAAATACTACATACTTATTATTATTATGAAAAAGGACAAAGGTATTCTTAATAATAAACTTGACTAGATTTAGCAGATGAAGGATCTATGTTTGAACCAGTTTCTAACTTGTGAAATTTTGGGAAGAAATTCCTGTGGTCTTTTTCTAATTGTAAAAAAACACAAAACTGCTTTGTATTGAAATAATGCTTTCAGGAAGAGCTGGAAATTATTGGAAAGAAATTTAAAAATATAACTATTAAATTACTTCATTGTAGATACAATCATATCAATAAGAAAATAATATGCTTGCTATAATGTATAGAGATAGTTTTTTATGTAGAAATTTGAATTAAAAGCCTGGAAATTCTTTTGAAATCAGAAACTTGGAAAGCTTCAAGAATTGGAGTCTGGTTCTCTTAGTGTGATAGCACTAAAGACAATAAAACAATTTAGTTGATCAGGCATGACAGTCCATTCTATGAAATTGTTTGGAATGGATCCCAGCAATGACAACTTGTTAAGAAACAGACCAGAGAATAATAGAACTAATACTTGGCTTTGGGCTCATCATTCCCGGAAGCTCACGTCCATGGGTAAATGCCTGACACCACATCAAAATATCACTCAATCAGAGCTGTGTAAATTAAATAGCCATTCCCTTTGACATATGGTAGAAATCAAACACTCACCTTTTTTTTTTGTTTGTTTTTTCCTGTTATTGTTGTTGGGTTTTTTTCTGTTTTTTTTTTTCAGTTTTGTTTTGTTTTTTGATGGATAATATGCTGTTGATGGATGTTAATCTGTACAATATAATAGTGAATGACTTGATGGTCATTGGGGCAGTGGTGGGGAGTATCTAAAGTTACACATCATATGGCTTTAATGATTATTTAAAATAATCTAAAACCAGATAGATTATATTATATCCTCTGAGGATCAAGGAAAAAATGAACAAAATTATGACCATAGCAAATAATTAACTAAATGTATATAGCACTTCAAGATTTCCAAATGACTTTGCATATATTCTTATTTCAATCTCACAATACTATGAAGCAAATGCTGTTATTGTTTCCATTTTGCAGATCAGAATACTGAATCTGAGACAGATTAAATGAATTCCTTGGGGTCACAGTGCTAATAAGTGTTTGAGGAAGAATTAAAACTAAAATTTTCCTAAATTCAACACTGTCACTCTGAAACCTTACTGGCTTGGTTTATAGCTTTAGAACAAAGATACTTTAGAACTGATCTTGACACTCATTTTACAAATAAGGAAACTGATGCTCACAGGAGATAAGTGACTTGTTTAAGGTCTTACAAAGCTCTTTTCCCCCAGGTCCAGCAACCTTTCTGTTATTACAGAACTTGGTTTTGATATCTGAGTGATTGAATGCATGTTTCCCCTTTTGCATCTCAATTTCAAAGAATCACAGAATTTCCGAGTTTCTTTCAATCTAATCCATTCTACCATATACTCTATTGCTGCTGTAGCTAGAGTACATGAGGTTATTTAGATTTTGTGTGAAAATACCTAATCAATCAATAAACATGCATTTATTAGGCACTTCCTATGTGTCTGGCAATGCACTAAGCATTGGGAATACAGAGAAAAACAAAAGATAATTCCTGCCCTCAAAGAGCTCACAGTCTAATGTGGGAAATTACATAGAAAAAAAAACTGTACAAATTATGTAAGTACAAATAAGGTGGCACAGTGAATAGAATGCTAGAAATTTTGAGTTTAAATCCAACCTTAGATCCTTCCTAGCTTTGTGATCCTGATCAAGTCATTTGATCATTGTTGGTCTCAGCTTTTTCAATTCTGAAATGAAAATAATAATAGCACTTATCTCCAATAGTAAATGAAATGAGATGCCTGTAAAGTGCTTAACACAATGTCAGGCACACAAGGCATTGTATTTACATATATCCTTATATAGTACAAAATATAGCTATTATTACTATTATCATTTTGTTATCAACAGAAGGAAGGTACATTCATATGAGAAATTTATTCCTTACACTGAGGCACTACATGAGATATTGAACCATTTCTCCCAGGCCCAATTGTTTGAATCCAAGAGGAACAAGTTGAAACTTCCTTTCACATGACAGAGCTTCAAGTATTTGTAGATATTGACAATGAACGTACCCCTTCCTAAATCTTCTCTTCTCCTGGTCAAGTATCAGTAGTTTTCTTAGCTAATTCTCATATAGACCCTCATTCTGATTGTCTTCTTTTGGATTCTCTCCAGCTAATAAATAATGTCCTTTCTTAAATGTCACCAGAACTTAGAGCAGTACTTGAGATGCAACGTGAACAGCACAGACTGCAATGACATTAACATCTTCCTCATGCTGGACACCATACTTCTCTGTATAGGCAAAGATCACATTAGCTTAATTTATTATTGTTTTGGGTGCTATGTCACATTATTGTGCTAACATTGAACTTCTAGTTCACTAAATTCTCCAAATCATTTTCAAACTTTTCTTTAGTTATACCTCCCCCCATCTTAAACATATTAAGTGTATTTTTGAATTCAAGTGTACCTATATATGCCAATTAAGTGCTATTTTAATCAATTTGGCCCCAAGATCTAACAAAAATGATGACAAATCCATTGTTACATCTTCATTTGTAACACAAGGAAGAAAAGGGGCTATATAACATACTGGCTAGGGAGCCAAATCTGGAGTCATGGAGACATGAGTTCAAATACGACCTGTGGCCTCTGACTTAGTGTGTGTGTCTATTCAAGTCACTTAATTTCTCAATGTTCCATTCTATGACTATAAGTTTTGGAGGCTCTTTTGTATTGAGTGGTCCCTATACCAGTTTAAGGCACATCTGCTTTCCATTCTCTTATTTTTTAAAAAAATTAAATATGGGGAAGAAGGGAGACAGTTTGAAATTTAAAATGTAACAAAATAAATAAAATATTATTAAAAATATGGAAATAATGTTCATACTATTTCCCTCATAGAGGTTATTGTGAGGGAAGCTACAACAAATAAGAGCCATTTTCAAAGTAAAAGGCTGTTTTCCTGTGTAATTCCTTGTGTTTTCTGCATAATACTTTCTGTTTCTACACATTTCTTACTTTGCTGGCCTCTCATTATGAAGATACTTCATCTTGATACTTAATGAGAATGTTGATGTGGCATCCAGGGCATATTAAAGAATAAAGATGGTCATGTCTAACAGATGATATTTTAATGCACTGGGGTTATTGTATTTGTGTTTCTATATTGATCATTTTATCTACAATTAGTGAGATAAGAGGAGATTTCAATTTGTGCTTCTCTGGTGGGTTGTTGATGGTAGTGAATGAAGTTGATTGAACAATTTGTCAAATGCAATGTGAGAAAGCTATTGTGCTTTATGACCTTTGAAGGTATGTTCATCCACTCTAATGAAGCATGAAGGAGGATTTTAAAACCCATAAAAATAGCAGCACATTGAATACCTGACTCCTACTAACAAATCACATACAATCATAAATTTCTTAGAGAGAATGTAAATAAATAAGTGATTTCTAAGTAGCCCATGAGCAAAAGGAGTTGAGAAAAAGTATAAGCCAGAGTAAATGTTTAAAAAAAAAACAGAGTTGAGTGATGTTCACTCTTGGCCATTCCATATTATTATGTATTATTTACAATGAACATATAAAAGCAGCTGTGGCAGAATAGGTAGAGTCAGTCAGGATGACCTGAGTTCAAATTACTTATTTGACATTTTGGTCAGGACCTAAAACCAGTAAGAGAGAAAGAGAGAGGAAATAACCATTTATATACTGGCTACTATGTACCAGGCATTGTGCTAAATACTTTACTTAAATTATTTCATCTTATTCTCACTACTCTGTGGAGACTTCATTTTTATACTTGAGGAAACTAAAGCAGAGATTAAGTGAATTTTTTGAGGTCACATAGCTAGTAAGTGTCTGAAGCCAGACCTGAACTAAACATTTTTTTTGACTCTAGGTCCAGTCCTCTATCCACTGTACCAGCCATGTAAGTGCCTTTAATGTGATTCACAGTTGATCTGAGGAAACCCAGCGATATCTGAGACCCTTTTCAGATGGTCCACAAAGGCAAAACCATATTTTACAACAATAAGACATTTTAGTTACTGTGGTAAATATCAATAGATTAAATTGCACAAATGAGAGTTCTTTGGGTTCTTCTATAAATTATGATTATAAAGGATCATGAGTTCTGAAAGTTGGAGAACCATTACCATACAGAAGGCATTTAATTCCCAGAACTCTAAAGAGCTTTCTAAGCCTACAAGTTAGATAAGTAGAGAGAATTTCCTTGGCTGGGACTTCCCTGTATCAATAAATTCAAATGTCCAGCTGCTATTCCTATCTTATTGAAAATTATAGAATTTTAGGCTAGAAGGTTCTTTAAGACCTCTTTCTCAGAGAACACAGAAATAGACATGTAGAGCTGAAAAGAAGGGGATCTATCATGTAGTTCACTCTTCTCCTGCACTGTATAGATGGGGAAGCTGAGTCCCAAAGAGGTTAATTGAATTGCCCATAGGAGGCTGGGAAGTGGCAGGGTTGGAATTCACACTCAATTCCTCTGATTCCATGTTTAGCCTTTCAGGTATATAGTTCTCACCCCTTCTCTAAATTTCTTTGTAGTTTCTTTGTCTGTTGCAATATATCCACACTCCCCACACATGCACCATTATAATCATCTGCCCCACCACAGAACATAAGCTCTTTGAGAACAAGGGCTCATTCATTTTTATCTTTGTATATCTAACCATCTAGTCTGAAAATAGTAAGCAATTAACACTCTGCTGAATGGATTGAAATCAATGGAAAGATCATTCTATGCAACTTTAGTAAAATGACCTTCCTTCCCAACCTGGTTTTACAACTTACCTTATTCTGTGGCTTTGTTCAAATTGATTTTTATCTGATTTCAAGTTTCTTCATCTATAAAATGGAGAAAATGAACAGAATTATTTCAAGCTCTAAATAGTATGAATCGATGGTGTTAATTATCAAACTTCTCATAGCCATGAGATCCAAAGAAAACACTTAGGAAAAGAGAGAGAAGAGTATTCCCTGAGCTCCTTGTTAATGAGATTGTTTTCTCTTGAAATTAAATTAGGTAGAAAACAAGTTCTCCCTGCCACTAATGGCCAAAAATTCATATTTTACACTGATTCATAGAGATTTAAATACTTTTGATATACCTAAGCATAAAGATAAACTGTCACATATTTCCTTCCATTAACACAGGATTAAAGGTGGTTAGTTCAGCAATAAAAATAAAGATGGCTAAGATAAAGAGAGATAGAAAGAAATAGAAAGATGATAGATGGATAGATAGATACATAGATAGATAGATGATGGCTAATTTGTTGAATTCTTAACAAACAGGACACTTTCTAACCTTAATGAATTTACATTATTCTAGGGTCAAGTTAATACAAAAGGGAAAGTTGGAATGGGAGAGGGAAGCAGTGTTAGTAGAGAGTTAAAGTTTGGCAATGGTGACTAAAAAGTGTGAGAGTTAAGAGGAAAACTCACCTCAAAAAAGCCCAATGAAGTTCCTGGGGCAGAGTCCAAACTTCTAAATGGGGAGGAATGAAGATAATAACTGAAATCCAGGGAGTCTTAAAATAAGAGCCTATGGCTAAAAAGGGAGACTGGTTTCCCTTAAAGCTATCTTAAATCAATCTTCTAAACAAATTCTGAAATGACAGAAACCTCAAAAAAGATAGAGTGAAACAATTTTCCAGCCTAAGATAATTTAGGACTATGAGAAAAGATCTGTCTCACTTTGGTAAAAGGGAAGTAAAAAGCACAGATAAACAACTTAGGCTTCATATCCTTATTTAGTATGCAGGGGCACAGGAAGCCAGCTATGAGGCTCCCAACCCCAGTAGAAGAGACAAACCATCAGCCCAGACTACCAGCACAAGTGGGACTAGGCCAGACCATACCAATACAGTGGGCAAGCCACCCATCTCCAGAAGCCTTGGTGTAGAAAGCCAGTAAATAAGCCCCTGATTTCCAGTGCAAGAAGCCTGGGATAGTCTCCTCTGTACTCAAGGAGAATTCAGCTTTAAAAACCATGAAATAGAATGTAAAATGAGCAAAAACAAAAGAAAAGAGTTCTGATCATAGAAAACTCCTCTGATGATGGAGAAGATCAAGAGTACAACAAAGTCTACATGCAAAGCCTCAAAGAGGAATATTACTTGATCTCAAGCTTCAAAAGTCCTTTTTGAAGAGCTCAAAAAGGATTTTTAAAATCAAATAAAATTGGAGAAGAACAGTTGGGAGAAGAAATGAGAGGGATGCAAGAGAATCACATAAAAAGAGTCAACAACTTGGAAAAAGAAAACAGTTTTTTAAGAAGTACAATTGGTCAGGGTTGGACAGAGCCAAGATGGTGGAGAGGAGACATGATTTTATCTAAGCTGATATCCCTCAAATCAACACCAAATAAAGATTCTGACCAGGTTTTGGAGCGACATAACCCACAAATATTTGGAGTGTAACAGATTTCCAGCAGAAGATAATTTGGCAGAACTTCACAAAAAACCCATTTCAGTTGGACACAAAGGGAGTGGCCAAGCACAGGTGAGCACAGGAATGCAAGATTATGTGGCATCCTGCAAGCTGAAGAATATAACTGTAGGAATCTATAGCAGGGTTGGCTTCTCTGTTCTGGTTGCAAGTCAGTAGATTAGCAGATTGTCTGTAAGACATCCAACACAAATACAAAAGGCAAATAGTGAGCCCCTAAACCTAAGAATAATGTGGAACCTGGCCATGCCCACCCAGCATGGGAAGTTAGTCAGCACTGACCCAGGGCAGCCACTGTCATCTATAGAACAAGCTTGGACAAATTTCCCTACCCTAAAAGCAGATCTTAATTTTAAAAAAAAAATTAGGAAAAAAAAACAAACAAAAAAACAACAACAACAACAACAAAAAACTCTGACCATAGATAGTTTTTATGGAGAAAGAGAAGAGCAGATTTCAAACCCTGAGGACACTAAAAGCATATTATCTCCTGATGAAGCAGCAAAGAGTAATATAAATTGGTCCTGATTTTACAACGCTCTCTTGGAAGAATTCAAAAAGGAACTTAAGAGAGAATTAGAAGAAAAATGGGGAAAGAAATGAAAACTTTGGAGAGAGTTTGGAAAAGGAAACACAGAAATTTTCTTTTTTTTATAAAGCTTTTTACTTACAAAACATATGAGTGATTTTTCTACATTGACCTTTGCAAAAACTTTTTTCCCAAGTTTTTCCCCTTCTTCCCCTCAACCCCACCCCCCAACCCTAGATGACAGATAATCTAATACATGCTAAATAGGATAAATTATATGACAAATACAATACATGTATACATATCTATACAGTTATCTTACTTCACAAGAAACATCAGATCTAGAAAGAGAAGAAGAAAAAACAACCTAAGAAGGAAAACAAAATGCATGGAAATATTCACAGAAAGCTTTAAAATTCTGTGTTGTGGTTCACACTCAGTTCCAACAGGCCTCTCTCTGGATGTATATTACTATCTTCATCGCTGAACAATAGGAACTGGTTTGAATCACATCATTGTTGAAGAGAACCATGCCCATCAAAATTGATCATCATATAGTCTTGTTGCTGTGTATAATGTTCTCCTGGTTCTGCTGATTTCACTCAGCATCAGTTCATGCAAGTCTCTCCAGGCCTCTCTGAAATCCTCCTGTTGGTCGTTTCTTACAGAACAATAACATTCCATAACATTCATATATCATAGTTTATTCAGCCATTCTCCAATTGATGGGCATCCTTTCAATTTCCAGTTTCTTGCCACTACAAAAAGGGCTGCCACAAACATTTTTGCACATGTGGGTCCCTTTCCCTCTTCTAAGATCTCTTTGGGATATAGGCCCAGTAGAAACACTGCTGGGTCAAAGGGTATGCACAGCTCGATAACTTTTTGAGCATAGTTCCAAATTGCTCTCCAGAATGGTTGGATCCGTTCACAGTTCCACCAACAATGTATCAGTGTCCCAGTTTTCCCACATCTGCTCCAACAGTTATTATTGTAATTTCCTGTCATTTTAGCCAATCTGACAGGTGTGTAGTGGTATCTCAGAGTTGTCTTAATTTGCATTTCTCTGATCAATAGTGACTTGGAGCACCTTTTCATGTGACCAGAAATAGTTTCAATTTCTTCATCTGAAAATTGTCTGTTCATATCTTTTGACCATTTATCCATTGGAGAATGGCTTGAATTCTTATATATTTGAGTCAATTCTCTATATATTTTAGAAATGAGGCCTTTATCAGAACCTTTGAATGTAAAAATATTTTCCCAGTTTCCTGCTACCCTTCTAATCTTGTCTGCATTCATTTTGTTTGTACAAAAACTTTTTAACTTGATATTGTCAAACTTATCTATTTTGTGATTAATGATGACCTCTAGTTCTTCTTTGGTCACAAATTCCTTCCCCCTCCACAGGTCTGAGAGGTAAACCATCCTACATTGTTCTAATTTGTTTATAATGTCATTCTTTATGCCTAGATCATGAATCCATTTTGACCTTATCTTGGTATATGGTGTTAGGTGTGGGTCAATGCCTAATTTCTTCCATACTAGTTTGCAATTATCCCAGCAGTTTTTGTCAAATAGTGAGTTTTTATCCCCAAAACTGGGGTCTTTGGGTTTATCAAACACTAGATTACTATTGTCATTGAGTATTTTGTCCTGTGAACCTAACCTATTCCACTGATCCACTACTCTATTTCTTATCCAGTACCAAATGGTTTTGGTGACCACTGCTTTATAATATAGTTTTAGATCTGGTACATCTAGGCCACCCTCATTTGCATTTTTTTCCGTTAATTCCCTTGAAATTCTTGACCTTTTGTTTTTCCAGATGAATTTTGTTGTTATTTTTTCTAGGTCAGTTAAATAATCTCTTGGGAGTTTGATTTGTATAGCACTAAATAGATAGATTAGTTTAGGTAGTATTGCCATCTTTATTATATTCACTCGACCTATCCAAGAGCACTTGATGTTTTTCCAATTGTTTAGATCTGACTTTATTTGTGTGGAGAGTGTTTTGTAGTTTTGCTCATATAGATCCTAACTTTCCCTTGGCAGATATATTCCCAAATATTTTATACTATCTATAGTTATTTTGAATGGAATTTCTCTTTGTATCTCTTGCTGTTGCATTTCGTTGGTGATGTATAAAAATGCTGATGATTTATGTGGATTTATTTTGTATCCTGCAACTTTGCTAAAGTTGTGGATTAATTCTAATAGTTTTTTAGTTGATTCTCTAGGGTTCTCTAAGTAGACCATCATATCATCTGCAAAGAGTGATAATTTGGTTTCCTCATGACCTATTCTAATTCCTTTAATCTCTTTTTCTTGTCTTATTGCCAAGGCTAGCATTTCTAATACAATATTGAACAGTAGTGGTGATAGTGGGCAACCTTGTTTCACCGCTGATCTTATTGGGAATGGTTCCAGTTTATCACCATTTCATATGATGCTAGCTGATGGTTTTAAATAGATGCTACCGACTATTTTAAGGAAAAGTCCATTAATTCCTATACTCTCTAATGTTTTTAATAGGAATGGATGTTGGATTTTATCAAATGCTTTTTCTGCATCTATTGAGATTATCATATGGTTTTTGTTAGTTTGGTTATTAATATAGTCAATTATATTAACAATTTTCCTAATATTGAACCATCCCTGCATTCCTGGTATAAATCCTACTTGGTCATGGTGTATTATTCTGGGAATGATTTTCTGTAATCTCTTTGCTAATATTTTATTTAAGATTTTTGCATCAATATTCATTAAGGAGATTAGTCTATAATTTTCTCTGTTTTTGTTTTACCTGGTTTAGGTATCAGTACCATGTCTGTATCATAAAAGGAGTTTGGTAGGAGTCCTTCATTCCCTATTTTTTCAAATAGTTTATATAATATTGGAGTCAATTGTTCTTTAAATGTTTGGTAGAATTCACATGTAAATCCATCTGGTCCTGGGGATTTTTTCTTAGGGAGTTGATTAATGACTTGTTCTATTTCTTTTTCTGAAATGGGACTATTTAAGTAATTTATTTCCTCTTCTGTTAATCTGGGCAATCTATATTTTTGTAGATATTCCTCCATTTCACTTAGGTTATCAAATTTATTGGCATATAGTTGGGCAAAGTAACTCCTGATTATTGCTCTAATTTCCTCTTCATTGGTGGAAAGTTCTCCCTTTTCATTTTTGAGACTAACAATTTGATTTTCCTCTTTCCTTTTTCTAATTAAATTAACTAGAGGTTTATCTATTTTGTTGGTTTTTTCATAAAACCAACTTTTAGTTTTATTTATTAATTCAATAGTGTTTTTACTTTCAATTTTACTAATCTCTCCTTTTATTTTTAGGATTTCAAGTTTGGTATTTGATTGGGGGTTTTTAATTTGTTCTTTCTCTAGCTTTTTTAGTTGCAAGCCCAATTGATTTTCTCTTTCTCTATTTTATGCAAATAAGCATCTAGAGATATAAAATTTCCCCTTATTACCGCTTTGGCTGTATCCCACAAATTTTGGTAGGTTGTCTCACTATTGTCATTCTCTTGGATGAAATTAGTAATTGTGTGTGTAATTTGCCATTTCACCCATTCATTCTTTAGGATAAAATTATTTAGTTTCCAATTGGATTTTGGTCTATTTTCTCCTGGCCTTATATTGCATGTGATTTTTATTCCGTCATGATCTGAAAAAAATGCATTTATTATTTCTGCCTTCCTGCATTTGATTTTGAGGTTTTTGTGTCCTAACACAGGGTCAATTTTTGTATAAGTTCCATGGACTGCTGAGAAAAAAGTAAACTCCTTTCTGTCTCCATTTAATTTCCTCCAAAGATCTATCATACCTAACTTTTCTAACATTTTGTTTACCTCCTTAACTTCTTTCTTATTTATTTTGTGGTTTGATTTATCAAGTTCTGAGGGAGGGAGGTTGAGATCCCCCACTATTATAGTTTTCCTGTCTATTTCTTCTTGCATCTCTCTGAACCTTTCCTCTAGGAATTTCCATGCTCTACCACTTGGTGCA